>CAKAOI010027829.1:0-47753 GCA_916701655.1 Sebastiscus albofasciatus
GGCCATATTGCGATTTCGATAAAATTTGGATTAACTGTGTAGCCCTACTTGGCGGTGAGTTATAAGCTTACACTCAATCTGATCAGTTACTGCAAGAAGCTGAAAAGTTGGCACCCTACCCTACCATGGTGGTAGGTCTCATTTTTAGGTTGAAATATATTTTTTCAACTTTCTGTTGAAGCATATACTGTAATGTCTGTTATATCGCATGCCTTCTTTTACCTATAATATGGAACATATGTCACTTGACAGGTGTTGCTGGGTTACAACATGTGGTGTGCACCCTTTAGGATATTTCAGACTATTTATGGACACAGTTGTAGAGGGACTGAGGGGTTAAGTGACCGGCATGGATATAGTAACTTGTAGACAGAGAAGGAGAAATAGAAAATCAGATGCAGGTAATGGACAGAAAGAAGAGTGGATGAGAAAATGAAGAGATCAATCAAAAGGAAAAAGAAACGTGTGAGCTGGCCACCTCTTTCCCTAGACTTTACTTTGTAGCTGCTGGGATGACTTTACAGAAACATCCAGACTCCTCCCGCTGCCCTCACCCTGAAACCTGATCACTGCCATCTGGTAGTCATTTCCAGACACAGCAGACACCCCTCACCGCTTGACCTGGATTCTTCCCGAAGATGCTGCAGAGAGGAGACGGTGCCAAATCTGAGCATCATCACCTTGTCTCTGTCCTTCATTTGCTGGAAGCGCTGATGTACCTGCAGTCCAGGGCAGTCATACTCCATAACTAGCTCAGCAGATAAATGCTGGACCCTCTGGAGTTAGAGAGGACACTGAGCTGAACGACCCGCAGCACTCAGCACACATCAGTCTGTGTGCTGACTCACTGCTTCCAGTGGCTTCTAACTGTACCAGGAAACATTCCTGAGGAGGGAGAGCGCACATGTTTCAGAGTTTGGGAGGAAAGTGAGGAGGAGTTATGGAACATGCTGTGTTGTATTCGCCGTCAAATGGCACTTCATTCATCTGTAACACCACTGCAGCAGCTTTCCGTTTAATTAGGCGTTTTATTTTACCTTGGACAGTTTTGAGCCTACGCTGACTTCTGTTTCTCCAGAGTTAAAATATTATGAGATACATTTTTCCACTTCTATCAGGAGGATTATAATCAAGATTGTGTCACAGAGGGCAAACTGGGTTCACACATTATGTGCATCCGACTGGGGCAGAATAACAGACAGTCCCAGTGGCCCCATTAATCGTTGACTGCCAATCTAGTTGCTTCCTCTGGAATGACTGATTGAACAACTCTGCTATGTGTCCGTTCATTCAGCAGTTCGTGCTAACTTTGGCCATTCTTTTATTACAGCTGGTCTGGGCAACCACTAACCGAGTGGGCTGCGCTGTGCACGTGTGTTCGGTGATGAACGTGTGGGGAGAAACATGGGAGAACGCCGTTTACCTTGTGTGCAACTATTCCCCAAAGTAAGCTCAATATTCCTCCATGTTCCACTGTTCATCAACACCTCTTCTCTCTCTCTCTCTTGACTCCTGTTTATACTCTTTGTCCTTACAGTGCTGTCAAATGCTGCAGTGTGTGTCATTAGCTGCAGTGCAGATATGCAGCACGATACATTTGTAATGATATATTGGAGCCATTAAAATTCCTCCAGATGTCAGAATAGAAAAATAATAATGAAGCACGCGGAAAGAAAAATAAGAGCAGAGCAGGCGCTTGTTTTCCAGACAGCCCACAGGATGTAATTGCCTGAGAGACAACGAGGAGTGTTTTTATTAGTTTGTGGGATTAATGACTGTATTAGGAGTGTTGACTAAGGACAAAGAGTGCTGAAGTAATTACAAGGCCGTGAGCCCAGTGACGCTAAAACTGATGATTAATTTCCACCTTAGTCAAGCTGTCCACTGTTCACTTCTGCAGGGGCAACTGGATCGGCGAGGCTCCGTACCAGAACGGCCGCCCTTGTTCCCAGTGCCCTCCCAGTTATGGAGGAGGATGTAGGAATAACCTGTGCTACAAAGGTGAGCAAACCCACATGGTTTTCATTCAGAGATGCTAACATTAACGATATTACCAATGTAGGGGCCAAAACGTGCGTTTAGACTTTATTGTTTTTTATTGTTTGTTTTGGCTGCACACGTTCTTTTGATTAGTATCATTACTATCACGTCACGTCACGTCACGTCACGTCACGCCACGTCACGTCACGTCACGTCAAGTCACGTCACGTCAAGTCACGTCAAGTCACGTCAAGTCACGTCAAGTCGAGTCAATTCATTTACTTTAGTTATTCCAGTTAACCTAAGTCATTGATTGTCATTCTTTTCATTTAAATAAACAACATAAACACATCTGGACTTATGGATTTCTTGGAACGAGTCACAGTGAGGAGCCTACTTAGCCTCTTAATGGCTTTTGATTGATTTCCTGTCACTACAACCAACCTGAACTCAAATCTGTGTGTCCCTCTGTAGACTCTCAGCGGTCAGAGACGGAGGACATGAATGAGGTGGAGAAGCCTCAGGTTCCACTGCCACCTCGCACCACCGCCAAACCTGCCCCCAAACCTAAACCCTCTCCTCCAAAGAAACCAGCCCCGAAGCCCACCACACCCAGGACACCGTCTTCAGATACTCCCAGCAACACCTATCTCGGTAGCTACAGGAATTATTAAAGTATAACCATAAATGTTCATGTTTTGTACATTTCTTCTTTACTAACTTTTGGTCTCGTTCTTGCAGCTCAAAACATTAAGTGTGAGACTAGACTGCGAGATAAGTGTAGAGGAGCAACCTGCAACAGGTCAGGTTATTTTTTCGGATGTGCATAAAATATGTCTTATTTATTCTATTTTGATTGATTTTGAGATTTTGACTTCCTCTCCAATATCAACTCACTCTTGTCTCCATCTCATTTTCTGACTGCAGATATAATTGTCCTGCTAATTGTCTGAATAAGAAAGGGAAAGTTTGGGGAACTCTCTTTTACGATGTGGTGAGTCTGTCAAACATTAAACAAACATCGTGCATCTTGCAATAATTCATACTGTAAATGCATATTTATAATGTTTTATTGTTTCAGCAATCAAGTATTTGCCGTGCTGCTATCCATTTTGGTGTCATTGACAACAACGGAGGAGTGATCGACGTCACAAGGATGGAGAAGTTTCCATTCTTTGTCAGAGCCACGAAGAACGGCGTCGAGTCCTCCAGGTAGATGTTTGGTCTGATTTCAATCACATATGCTGATTCAACATTTATGAAACACATTTCCCTGCTTCTATGATTCACATTTCCCTGCTTCTGTGATTCACATTTTGTGCAATTTAATTTCCTGAGAACCATTTGTGTTCCTGATTTTTAAACACTACGATGTCTTTTACAGTAAATATAAACCGGGTAACGCTTTTGTGGTGGCCAAAGTGGAAGGTAAGCGAGGTTTTTAAGAAGAGCTTTAAGTCATGATTGCATGTATATTCACACAGTCAACCAACACATATTGGGCATATTACTTTAAGTGTTTTTCTCTTCTCTCTCTCTGTGACAGAAATGACTGCTGACTGCTACACCACAGTGGCTGAAATCTGCCCTTTCAAAAAGCCCTACACAAACTGTCCAAGGTACCTCCTCACATCCACCATCTTATTATTCTCTAAAGCATGAGACAGTTTGCCAATTAAACGTTTGGCTTTACAGTAACTCCTCCTGTGGTGGGCAAAGAAAATAAATCACTATATAGTAAAATACAATTGTATTACGAAATATATCTTAAAAGGAGTAGAGTAAAATTGTTACAACTACTGTACATTAATAAACACAGAAATATCCTTATATCTTCTTACAACCCTATTATACTGGGGTATAAACCATTAAAATATACAGTATATGGTGTTTATAAATGCTAAATAGGGGATGTTAAAGTGACAATCTGTAAGATTTCAGTCCTGGTTGAGTTGGCGACACCCTGTTTACTGGTGGTAACAAAAATTTGGTTTAATACTAAAGGTCTCAGAATACAGGGGGCAGCAAAACAAACTATTGTTGTTTTAATAAAGAAGTCAGGCAATAATTGGCCTTTTTCCATCGTTCGGTGAGCAACCGTGATCTGATTTTATGCTGTTCACGGCATGAGTCTGTGAACAGCGAAAGTGAAAGGTAGTTGGTTACCTTGCAGTGCAGCTCATTGTGTCTGCTACTTCTTTTTTCATTTCTCCTTGCAATAATTAAAACTGATCTGCTGTCAAAAAATTACAAAAATGGCCTTGTTTTGTAGACACATTTTTGATGAATGATGACGGCCAGTGTCAAGCTCACTGACAAACACGCTGTATTTCCTGTGACTACGTCATAAAAAAGTGTTTGTTTCCGTGTTTTGCAAATTAAATGATTTTAATGTGAAGCTGCAGTAGCAGGAAATGTTCGGTTTGCATTAGCAGTAACTTAATACAGCAAGGGCCAATCACCATCGTGTTACTTCCTTTGGCGATAGATAGTGACTTAACAGACATTTATTTAAATGAAAATCTTACTTCAAGTAAAACATCAAAACACTGCAAATTCTTACTAACGTCCAATTTGTTTCTCAGAATGTTCTGTCCGTCCAACTGCAAGACTCAGCCCTCCTATTGGTCACCTGTGATTGGAAACAACATCTACACAGATGTAAGCAAAACAGTATTTTTGTATGTGCATGTTCTGAATGATCTTTTATCAGATCATGAAACACACCAGAGGTCCAGGTCCTCCAGTTCGGTGCTATTTGTTTTTATGTATGTTTGTGCTATTAGTTCAGACAGAAAGATAAAGATGTGTGAATCTACAGCATGGTTAAGTTAGAGTGACTTTGCAGGCTTTGTAATGCATGGCAGCTATGGAAAGCTATTGAATCACAGTATGAATATGGCTCATGGAGAATGGGAGTAATGGTGAGGTAAGCCAGAGACTGCCAGGGATGTATTACGCAGCATGGGACCACTCAGAGGCTTATTCATGGGTTATCTCAGGCTAAGTGCTCGTGTCTCAGAGATAGGAGATGAGAAGTGGTTTACTCATTGAAAAGTACCCTCCTATTTATCACATGTACAGTTTGTAGGAATTCACGTCACTCTTGTTTCGGAGTCTTATTTTGGAGTTGCCAGTTGGCATAGTCGCATAAGGTCAATGTGTTGTCTGTCTGGACACAGATCACAGTTCCCCAGATATCTTGAGCGTCTTACAACAGTCACAGAAAAAAGGCAGCAGTGAGGCTCATAGCAAATGTGCCCAGGAATGTTTCGCAATCAGGCGCCCAAATGTGTTTCTACAGCGGTGTAGAAGCTGGATGTTGGTTAAACACGAGACATAAACCATCTGGTGAGAAATGTTGTAGGGGTGTATGGAGAGTGTGATCTGTGTTTAGACTAGAAGCGAATGATTGATAAGAGCTTACGGTCTGTTGTTCTGGCTCAGACTGGGAAACAAATGCTTGCGTGTGCGTCTGTGAACTGCTGCGATATATTTTGTGCTGTATTCGATAATAAAGGAATTACAAAGATATTCATGTCTTGAAAAAGCTGTTCAAGTATTTCTCCTCTTTGCCACACTTTCTCCTCACAGGGCTCCAGTATTTGTAAAGCAGCCATCCACGCAGGGGTACTCAGAGCAGACGGTGGGTTGGTAGATGTTCTGCCACTGGACAAGAGAAAGAGCTACGCTGGAGTCCTGAAAAATGGCATCCAGTCTGAGAGGTACTACTCAATTTTTTTGTCAACTGTTTTTACTGTAATTAACTTTCCCAGATAAGGATTGTTGCACAATAGGTACATAGATAAATGGATCAGGCACTGTGTCAAATAGTTGTAGGTTACCATAGTGACATTAGAGATAGAGTTCCAGAAATCTATATTTTTAGATTTGGCTCTGAGTAGTCTGACTGTAGAGTAGTTAAGAGAAGCTTTTTTTAATCTGAAAATGAGAACAACCATTCATGTTTCATTAACAAGCAACCATTTGGCAGCTGTGAAACTGCAAAGTCTCCTTAGATGTAATGAAAGCCATCAGTTAAGTATTAAAGCTTGGCAAAGTGTGGGAATTTGTTATTGCTAATAACACATGTACAAACACGTCTGCCACTGTTGCAGGTTGAGGTGTGCAACATGTAAATCTGCTAAAGTCTCATAGGAGTCAGGTAGTACTGTATGTATGGTTTGGTGGTTGGGATCCCCGAATAATGTCATAATATTTTCCCAAGCTGCTAGCCACATGGTTTGGTTTGCAATAAACGGAGCAAGGTCTGCCAACCAGAATTATGCTGGAATTTATGCAAGGTCAGCAAACTGACTGCATTAACAAGCATGGTAAAAATATAAAGTATCCCACCCTAACAGGTGCAACAAAGCTAACAGGAGAGTGAAGTCTGGACGGACATTAACCACACAGTCATGAGGAGAGGTCTAATTAGGCCAGATTGAGAACAGCTGTGTGGGTGGGCGCTCAGTGTGAGAAATTTATGGTGCCTTCAAATGAAACTTGTGAACTCGTGTTTACAACGTGGGAAGTCGTGTACACGATATGCTTGACGTTCAAGTGGTTACATCGTGAAGAACACCGCTGCTCGAAACGGCAATTATAACGTTACTGTCGGTGTCTAGACGCCACAGAGGCTAACAAGTTCGCAAGCTAGCAAGTGGGTAACATAATGTAGGTCATGCAAAGGCATAATGACATTGGGAATAGCAACATTTTCCTCAGACATATTATAAAATTATGAAGAAAAACAATATCCGACTAAAATTACAGTATATTAAGTTATTATGCACCGAAAAATGAACTTCCAAGGCCTCCGCCATTTCTGACAACATCAACAAACACGTCACACCTCGTGAACTCTGAGCTTTCAGAAACTTTCCACTTACAAGGTCGTGAATATGACATGGAGGGGGGCGCTCATATGGACTCATCTCATAAACACGGGAGACACGACCCCATTTGAAGGTACCATTAGCCTCATAATCAGACTGAATAGCCATTTTGTTTCATGGGGTACATTCAGCCTGACAGTGTGTTCATGCTAGCCGATTTCCTATTTTGTTTTATTTTGTCTAACTTATTGTTGCGAGTGACAGATCTGCCGTGCTAAAGTCATTACTTACGACTGCTTGTACAGCTACGTCAATCTCATCCATATTTTTTGCCACTTGTCTGTCACTATTTTTAACAAATGTATCTAGTTAGCTAGCTACGTATATAATCCTGCCTACTAAAATCCAGTCAGTTTTTCTAACTGGGGTAAACAGCCTTCAATGGACAAAACACCAAGTAAATTGCTGAACAAATTTGAGACGTGTGCGGCAAATCAGAAAGTCTGGAACTAGATCTTTAGGTTTAACTATGTTCACAATAATCATGCACGTTAAAACTGAATTTTATGTCGGAGGTTATATGTAAATACAGAATAATATTTATCTTCAATGCTTTGCTCGGTGCAGGCTTTAATATTTGACCAATGGGAGAGTGGTGAAGAAAACCTTGAGACACACAATTGAAATGAAAACATGGAGCTTGTAGTAAAATTGGACAAGTAAATTTGACAAGAGAATCTCAAATATGCCTGAGAAAGGTGTTTTTATTCACTGCAGCCTACCTTGATTTATGTCTCCTGTAATACTGCATGTAGTGGGCTGCCTGCATGCACACCATGTTTCTCACATCACTCTCATGGCTGTGGCCGGCTCCAGCGGACTACGCTCAGGCGAGGAAGCCCTTGTGGGCAGTTGTGCTGGCATGTGGGGTTGTAAGAGTAATGGTGTGGTTTGGTGTGTGGATGGGCCACACATGGGATCTTTGCTTACTTTACTCAGGCATTTCAATTGAGTGTGCAAAGTGCTGAATGGCCAAAATAATCCAAGTCTGACTACTATGAAATCTAATGCAGAGCTGTAAAGGCCCCGCTCAGGGCACTGGGATAGGAGGTCAATAAACGGCTGAGGAGAGGCCGTGCCATGTGCCAACATCATGGCAGGGAGGGCAGTTTGGACTGGACTCTGCTGCTGGGGAAGTAATCACAACCTATCTGATTACTCGAGGATGGAAATGCTGTCAGCCACTTAGTCAGAGCTTCCCTTTACGGACAATTATCTGTGATCTGATACCAATCACACAGGCCTATCATGATTATTGATCATGGCAGAGCTTCAAGGTCTCTCTACCAATGAACTAATTATAAAATCATCTAGTTTAACACATGTGGTAGCTGGAAAAGGTCAGACGGTAACAATGAGTCATACTGCCAACGTGCCATTTTCAAAGATGCTGTGTGGACACCAGGATTGGATACCTTTTAATGGCGGCTGGGAGGACTTGGACAATACTAAAGAGCAGACTTCCAAGTATTATAAAGACAAACAAAGATGTATTTATTTGACTTAAAGGCAATTTACTTGTCACAGGGAGTACTACTCTGCCTGTGAACACAATAACAAAATGTCCTCTGTGGCTCCAGCGGAAGCTTTCTAAAGTCTGAGGGGCGAATTCACAGATGCATACATTTGGCACAAAATTGTCCCATTTCTATGCAAATGAGCCTCATTGCAAAAACAGTCCAGTTCACAAAGATCAGCGCACACAGTTACAGTGAAATCATTAGTGTCTTCAGAGAGTTGGTGGTAACTGAAGCGCATTTATAAGGGGTGTCACGTCCAGACTTCATGCCGTCTTCTTTTACAGTCTGAAGGCGTGCGTTTGAAAACGCCAACAGCACCGACAGACTGGATATTAAATCCTAAATACGGTTTCTCTCCATAATGTTTAAATTCCTTGCCTGAAGTTTTGAGGAATGCCTCTGCACTTCATCTGTCAAGACCTGTAGCTCAAGGTCTGGAAATTAATTTTTTTCTTTTTGCCGTTGTTCTGCCTACTTGTTCTTGGCTCAAAGGCAACATTTATACTTTGCCACATGGATAATTGCAATCAGACCCAAAAAAGGGCAAATTGCACTCAGCTGCAAAACTTTATGGGCATGTTTGTGCTGTAATATCAATACCGTGGTATCTTAAATCAGACCTTGAGACGGGGGAAAGATAGATGCACAATTTATGGTGCCATCAGAGGCCGCAATCCATTCTAGGGATGTCACAATACCACAAATTTAGTAGTCGATACCAACACCACTGAAATTTCACAATTCTTGATATCTATTCAATACCACAGTAAAAAACAACAGTAAAACAATAAATCACATGTACTTCAACATCCACTCCTTTATTACCGTTTGCATACTGGTTTTGTAAGTTAAACAGGTGATAATTCCCTTTTGGTTATCTATTTTATATTGCTGTGAAACATCTCCTTCAAACAACTGGATTCATTCACCAAAAACTAAATTTGACAAGAATTCATTTGAACACATCATGATGACGTTAGAATTTACCTTTGTCCTCATTTTTACTGAATAGAGTCTGATCATAATGTCAATCAGTGGCACCTCTTGTTTTTAAATTGGCAGGACGAGAGCTAGTTAACGTTAGCTGTTAGCAGCTGAGCAAATTGGTTGCGTCCCCTGGTTGCGTCAATAGTTAGTTTAATGCGTCCCAAATACATTTTCTGTTGTCCCCTGGACGACCGGACGCTCTCAGTCTTGAGCCCTGACGGTACCTGGGGTACTGTAGAAAAATGATTACCATCACGTTTTCAAAATTTTGGTATTCTACAACTATTTGACCTGGAGCCTGATACCAATATTTTGGCATGAAGTATCGGTTGTCATGACATCCCTCATCCTTTTTTTTTGTAAATTCGCCCATCAGAGTTTGGATGATCTAAGATCTAAGAAAGCTGCTATTGGTTAATTTCTCACAATTCCCCCGACTTTATGGAAGTTACATACTAAATCGCATGATCACCCTGTGTTGCATCTGCATTAGTGGTCGCCAAATGTAACATCTCACTCACTCACTCATCTTCGACCGCTTATCTGGTGTCGGATCGCGGGGGTAACAGCTCCAGCAGGGGACCCCAAACTTCCCTTTCCCAGGCCACATTAACCAGCTCTGAGTGGGGGATCCCGAGGCGTTCCCAGGCCAGTGTGGAGATATAATCTCTCCACCTAGTCCTGGGTCTTCCCCATGGCCTCCTCCCACCTGGTTGTCCCTGGAACACCTCCCTAGGGAGGCTCCCAGGGGGCATCCTCACTAGATGCCCGAACCACCTCAGCTGGCTCCTTTCAACGCAAATGAGCAGCGGCTCTACTCCGAGTCCCTCGCGGATGACTGAGCTTCTCACCCTATCTCTAAGGGAGACGCCAGCCACCCTCCTGAGAAAACCCAATTCGGCCGCTTGTACCCGCGATCTAGTTCTTTCGGTCATGACGCCAAATGTAACATGTTTTCTGTATTGTCTGTTTGCAGCAAGAGCAACACAGAGGGAGGCTCCTTCCGGGTCTTTGCTGTGAGGGAGTGAGACGTCAGATCAGAAGTCCAGAGACCAGCAGAGTCACCTCAGCTGCTCTTGAAGAGCAGGAAGTGCCCACAGGTTGGATACCACGGCTGTTCATCTGTCTCTGTGCCTTCAGTGGAAACAGCGTCCCAGCAGATTGACACGTTTCCCTCTTTGTTCATAAACAATAGCCACCCAGTAAAAGTTGTCGTCCAATATTTTGATGGACCTTTATTTTTTTCTCAACTTTTAACTCCAGATATAGATATTTCTACGTACTTAATCTGTGAATACAGAATGTGTTTATATATTATGATGCATTGAACAGCTGGTGCTGCAAGTTTTGAGTTAGACAAGAAAGTATTATGTTTACATTGATGCTCTTATTACAAATTCAAATTGGTTTTGGAATGTATACGGATCACACTGTATGAAATCATTGTGTACAGAATATATGATATTTTGTTTGTTTTAAAAATGGAGTACCATATATTAACATTTTTATGTCTATTCTGATTTTATATTTTATATTTTATTGCCTTTTTCTGCTCACCTGGATAATCTTTGCTTGTTGCGCTTGAGGATTTAGCCTGTGAAAAAGTCTAAATTGTATTTATAAGTTAAGTGGTGTGCTCATTGGGAGTGAGGATGTTTTGTTGGTTTGGTAGACCAGAACTCTGATGCAAAAGGAGAGGAAACAGTGTGGTAAAAGGAAGTGTATGCGGGCAGCAGGCACTGCTGTACATAGATTATGTTTCCCTGGTGTCACTTTTAGTGCCAGACATGTGGAGGTGGTTTAGTGAAGGTGTTACATTGCTAAGTTCACTGTGTGTAGTATAGGATAGCTGGTGCAGATGGCTCCTCAGAATCATGTATTAAATAACAATCACAGACAGTAGTGATGTTAAAGATAACAAGCAGTCATTTTTTATTTATTATTGCTTAGCTTTCCTCATTTTCTCATCTCTCTTGTTTCTGTAAGAATTATAAAAATGCTAAATTTGCCCTTCCCCCCTACAGTAAGACAGATGAATGTGTCATATGTTTCAGGTACGGACAGTTTTATGTGTCAGGACTAGACCAAATCTTGAGTTGAATATGTTAAATACAATTCACACTATTCAGTGTGGGCAGGATACAAACCCCTGTAATGTATATCGCTATACTGGATCGAGGAACTTCCAGTTGTACCATTAAGCCTTGTCATTGTATCTGTTTGTTTCCTTGAGGATACAAAACATGCTAACAGAGACAAAGTAAAAGACAAGGCTGTAAAAACATCACAAATAACCTGGCCAAGAAAAAAAGAATCTTTATCTCTTTATTCTACCTCAGTCCTATCGCTACGCTAGGCATTTAAGTCTTTTCTATATGGGAATTATAAAGTTATGGGAAACTGTAAATACTATGATTTTTTTCTGTTTTTTAATAATCCTTAATGCGGTAAGATATCATTAAAATGTGTGAATTTGTTTTAATTGTCTTGTTTTTATACAGTTGTAGGATGGGTTCTATATATTTTTTGCACAATTTGAAAATAAAATATGACTTACAAATGCACCTGTTTCTGTTTCTGTTTCAGTAAAAGACGTGTCCAGTGAGTACATGATTATTTTGCACATATTTTGGGCCATAGTGGCATTTTGAGATGAGGAAAAACCTACAGATTGTTTTGATTGAGAGTTGGTATAGTGTTTGACGGTTCTATTGTACTTCAGTTATGTTGTACTGATTAATAGGAACTGCCCTGTCCTGTTACTTTCACCTAAATGAGGTTATAATTTCAAGGATCATGAAACGTCAAGAGTAATTTTTAATGTCATCCAAAGTAACAAACATATGTCTAAAAAAACTCCCAAATACATATGTGGATTACTGTATCTTCAAGGTTATGAGTGACAAAATATGAGAATATAACTGTTATATGATCTCATAACTTCATTAAATCTACAGCGCTTCCAGCTAAAATCTGTACGTGATGCATTATGAATGAAACTTAGAGACGGGCCACCCAGGATTTGTCCGTTATCTTTGGACGAACATCACTGACCATGTTCATGAACTGGCTCTGCTTCTTGTGGACACACACATGCCAAGTGAAGTGGAACAATAAATTGAAGCAATCGCTTTTACTCAAGGACCACATACATAATCTGCCAATATGACTCGAGTTTATAGTGGAAGGATTTCAGAAGAAAGAAAGAAACTGTGTGGACTCGACTAAATTTTCACAACCTTGTAATTTCCCATTTCACACTCCGGGCTGAAATTCTCATTCGTCACTTAACAGATGTTAATGACAAGCTCACTGGGATGATAAGATCGCTGTATATGCAATTAATAAATAGCAGAGAGACATCCAGAGCTAATAATTCTTCATACCTCCAGGGCTTTTGTAAGAGGCAGATGTTCAGTATCAGTTAAGCCCTAGTTGGACAGGGACCTGGCCACTTTACTGATAAACAGCTGCAACTGGCTTGTGTGATGACTATTTTACTCCCATTGTCAAAGGAGATAAAGATTTGTACTCAGCCTCTAAATCTCCAGACTCCTCAGAAAAAAAAGCTCAGCGGCTCACTCCAACTTTCTTGTCCTTAAACGTGCTTTGCACAACATATTGTATTGGTTTTATAACAACTGCATCACACAAGACTCAAGTAGTAGTAAAGTTTTATTTGTCTTTTTATATTATTTTCATTAAAGTCTATGAAGTGTCAAAACTTTTTGGCTGCACTGGTGAACTTGATCCATCACTTTAAAAGTCAGTAATCATTGCAGGTCTATCACAAGATGATGGTAATGTGGATAAATCACCACATGTGTACATCTATCTATCATAAAGGATATAGAAGTAAGTGGGATCCGGTGTCTGAGGCTCCACCACATGGATTTTAGAGAAGAAAATGCCCCTTCATCATCTATGTTGCACAATTAAGAGTGCAACACGATGGCTTCATCGACAAGCTGCCACGTGTAAAGAGTTCAAAGGGAAGGATGCTAAAGCACTGTGTCTGGCAGAGGTTTAGTGAGCAGTGGTTTTCAAGCATTTCTGCAGCTTTTTCATTTGTGTAAATTTAATATAAGGTGTTATTATTATTATTATTATTAGGTCAGAGTGCATTGGAACATCTTTGACTCACCCTTGCATGAAATGCTGAGCTGCAGGGCACCACAGAAATGAGAAAGTCAGTGTTTCAGTGTTTCACTATATCTTTGAATATTTTATATATATATATTTCATTATTATTATTTATATCTACATAGAGCGGGTCTTCTTCACGGATCCGGCCGCCATGTTTCCAGCCCATTCTTATTCCCAGGGCGTCAAATACAGACGCTTTGTCACGGCCGTCGATTCCGCCACACAAGACACCCTTTAGCGTTGGTATGAGACGCCGGGCTTTCCATTAACTACAATGTAAACCCATCTGCGGCAACAGTAAACGCTCAGGGAAAGTGCTGTGGTGACGTAGTTTAAAGAGAGAAAGAGACACACTCCAGGCGGGTGGGAGGGGAGGAGGATGAGTCCAATAAGGCTTTCATCCAGGAGACTGTTGTTCGTGTCCTGTGCGTTATGTCACACTTTTCCGCTGTTCATTCGTGTCACAATGTCAAGTAACATTTTCACTGTAAAAACGTAGTCACTTTAAGCCCAACCTCGTTGTTTTCTTCTAAAACTAAATGGTTTTGTTGCCGAACCCTAAACAAGTGTTTTTGTATAATTCACAACAGTAAGCGTGCTGTAAGTGACTTCGAGGGGTCTGACAAAGCGTCAGTATGTGGCAAGTTGGGATGAGAACGTGTTGATGTTTCTACAGTAAACCAGAACGGACAAACCAAACACTGGCTCTCGATATGGCCATTCATGTTTTCACATTGGTCACCGTAGTTCTCCTGCACGCTTGGCACATGGGAGAAGTTTCAGTTGGTTGCTGCAACCTCACCACTAGATGCCGCCAGATCTTACACACTGCACCTTTAAAGGAACCTTTAATTCACGTCATGTTTGAGCCATGAATTGACAAAAAATGTGATCTAGCTTTGAATTTTCTACTTAAATTGTCAGTTGGCAGTATATTTTTAGCATCATTGGGCAAAAATTCCATTATAACTTTTCAGCATATTGTAATTCAAGTGCTCTGAGAGAAAACTAGACTCCTGCACCTCCTCATGGCTCTGTTTTCAGGCTTTAAAAAATCTATACTTTGACCAATCACAGGTCATTTTATAGATAGAGCGTTCCTATTGGCTGTGCTTCGGTCATGTGAGCGGTGCTTGGTAGTCCCCGAGAGGTCTCAACATGGCTGCCGGGCCACAAACTTTCTCATTTTACAGCTAAACTGTGCACTACAAGATGTTTCTGAAAACATTTGAGGCGAGAAATAGGCATTAATAGGCATGTGCAATTTTTATTTTTGTATTCCCAATTAAATATTGGGAAATTTATTAATGAGGTTTTGGAAGATATAGCACAAGAGCTTATTGCAGGATCTTGAAATAAGTTGCAGAAATTATATGATTGTGATATTTTTCTGGTCAGAGAGGCCTTATAGCGCAGCACATGTTCGCCAGCTTGTGCACCATCTTCCAAAACAGACGAAGCAGAGATGTGGCTGATGTTGTTATGACAGGACTTCATCTGGCCTGCTTGTTCATCATAAGAATGTGGTAAGATTTACAAAAGGAGGCTTTACCAAAGCCATTTATCTAAAAGGAGCATTTGAAGTGTATTTGGAATTGATTAAAATGTCTACTAACATCAATTTACTCAATATTTCTTTGTGATCTAAAAGTTATAGTGCAGCTGTTAGGTTCCTGACTGCTCATTTTTCACTGTTACAGCTTCAGTAGGCAAACATTTTTTGATATTATTGGGCAAAAAATCCTTAATAACCTTTAAGCATATTGTAATTCAAGTGCTCTGAGAGATAACTAGACTTCTGCACCTCCTCATGGCTCTGTTTTCAGGCTAGCCCGTGACGGGAGACTTTGACCAATCACAGGTCATTTCAGAGAGAGAGCATTCCTATTGGCTGTGCTCCGGCTGGTGGGCGGTGCTTGGTATTTCCTCAACTGATCTCAACATGGCTGACGGGTCACAAACTTTCTCATTTTACAGCTAAACAGTACACTACAAGATGATTCTGAAAACATTTGAGGCGAGAAATAGACATTACAGTAACATAATATTGATTCATATTTGATCAGCGCTGCCTAGTTTGACCGTTTGATTGGAATTGGCAGAGTGAGCTGGTTCTCATAGACGGCAGACCCAGCTCAGCTCTGACTGCTTGTTTTCCTCTGGTCTGTGAAATATTGCAGATGCCATTAGTAGCACCGGAAAACACAGAGGCACATGATTTTTTTCAGATTACCTGTCTCATGCACTACTGTCATGATATAGTGACTGTTTTATAAAAATAACTTTTTTTAATCATATTTGCCTACTACTACTACTTTAAATAGTTACCTCCAGTCATGGGAGCATTTCAGGCAATGCTTAGCTTGGTCTGTGTTTCTGTTACATTGCGATGACCAAACTGAATACAAGGCTGATGTGAGTGACCTGCAGTAAATTATACACCTGTATATTGTCTGTGAGGAGGTAAACCAAGATATAGCCTACAGAATGAAAGGAACAAGATGCCACAACCAGTGGAACCTGATTTATCTAAAAAGACTTTCCGAACATCTTATTTCTTTAGTGGCACAGTAAAAGCAGAATTAAATTGCTCTATATTGTGTCTCTATAATTGTGCAGTAGTTGATTTTACTGACATTCAGACAGAAATTAATCTTCAAATGAGTCATGAAAAGTGATCTAGTGTTGAATTCTCTACTTCAGTGATGATATATGTCGGCACATTTTTCAGTCTTGCTTCACCTTTACTTCACCTTTCTGGGGAGATTGCATTGACATCCCCATCACTTTTCCTTTTTACATTTACAGTAGTACATACTGCAGCTGCCTTTACAAAGTACGTACTATTGCATGAAGAATGCATACAATTGGGACATACTACTTCGTCATAAAATTGTGCCTTGAACTTTGACCCTCTGCGCAGAGGATTGTGGGTCAGAATAGCCAGAAAAGCATGCTGGCTTGCATACTACAAAATGCGCAGGATATATTAGGACATCCTGGTATTTTTGGCATACTGCATTGGACATGCTATGCATTGGGACATACAAAATCTTTTTCTGGCATACTAAATAGTATGGTAGTATGGGTATGGGTATTGGAACGCACAATATACCTTCTAAATGTCAGATATTAGCATTCAACACTGCTGTTTACTACAGCCTCACAGAGCTGCTAGCGTTTTGTAGATTCTTGTTCGCATATGTCTTGTTTCCTATGTCTGTCATAACTCATACACTTGTACTTTTAATACAATATTAGGAATGCACAAAGTGAAGAGAATCAGTTCATACAGAACCCTACAAACTGTATATGGTAATAAAAAAACTCCTTTGTCTGTCAGGTAACAGCCTGCTGAATGTTTTACTTTTTGTAAAGCCATAAAACACAGAATTATAAGTGACAACATCCTGCACCTAACCACTCAGGGAAATTCCTGCGATGACGCTTTCCTAAGTAATGTATCCCCATCGCTGTTTTCTTTGGTTTGGTTTTCTGTGTTTTGTCTCGAGATGAGAGCCACCGCAGTGAATCCCTGGCTGCGGTCCCTCGGAACTTGACGTGAATTCTGGCCCACAGGGAGGCGACCCCAAGCGAGCGAACAAAGGCTGTTTGTCAGAGAGATGATGAAGAATCTGTAGTGATGGTGTGTAGTCAACCAATGTGGACTGGAGCAGTTACACAAAGCCTCGCTGCCCAGTAAATCTATAGTTGGCTCCACGTATTAGTCTGAAACGATAAAACCTCAGTGACAGTTTTTCTTTCTCCTCCGTGACGCACTCCCATTCTGGGAAGAGTGTGCCAAAGATTCACAGCCCAATGATCAAACACAAGTGTATGTGCACGCTATACGCTTCTCTCAACAGTCAGCGTTTCGTGGCGTAAACCATAATCCATGTTGGTTTCAAGACATACTTTTGTCCTTATTCAAGGATGAATGTATTCATATGGATGATGATTAAGAAAAAGTCATCTTTAAGTGTTTCTGTCAGTAAGAGATAAGTGCTGTCTCGCTTCAGCTGTGACTCCCTTCCAACAGAAGGTCCTCATCGAAGAGTCTTTTGGGTGCACATGTTTACTGCAAGTTTTCCTAATTAGATTACTGATGCTCGCCCAATATTGATCTCAGGGGTTGTTCAGTTTTTCCTTTGACACTGTGCATGAACTGTTGAAGGTTAAGATTAGGAGTTCAACTTTAATCTTCAGTTTTAGAATCCTGCGTTTGTTACGAAGAGTGATGCAGTTTTAATAAGCTGCAGCTTCATCCATCCATCCATTATCTGTAACCGCTTATCCTATTCAGGGTTGCGTGACACTGGGCGAAGGCGGGGTACACCCTGAACAGGTCCCCAGTCTGTCACAGGGCTGACACATAGAGACAGATAACCATTCACTTTCACGCTTACGGGCCATTAAGAGTCAACAATGAACCTGACCTGCATGTCTTTGGACTGTGGGGGGAAGCCAGAGAACAGAGAGAAAACCCACGCTAACACGGGGAGAACATGCAAACTCGACACAGAAGGGCCCCAAACCATGTTTGAACCTATGACCCTCTGCTGTGAGGTGACAGTGCTAACCACTGCACCACTGCAGCCCAAGCTGCAGTTTAATGTGATAACTATTAATACATGTTAATGTTAATAAGCCATGCTAGTGGCTACGTGAGGCTGTACCGAGGCACGAAGGTGCTTTAAACTACAGTAAATGTTAACATCAGCATGCTAACATGCTCACAATGTTAACATGCTGTTTGTAATCTTTAGCCTACTATGTTATCCATCTCAGGTTAACGTGTGCTAACATTTGCTAATTAGCACTATACACAAAGCTTGGGCTGATGGGAATGTCATTAGTTTTGCAGGAATTTGCTTATAAACCAAAGTATTGGACAAACGCAGTGGCGGACTCAGGCTGTCTGCAAGGCAGGGGCGGAAAAAATAAAAAGCTGCATGCGGTGGGGCACCAGTGTGCAGAATGTTTTCTAGCATGTAGGGCAGCCTATGTGGCAATGCATCATGTTTTCTCCATTTCAAGGGAACTTTATCATGTTTTCTCCACTGGAAGGGCACCCAGAAGGCACTTTATCATGTTTTATCTACCATGGGGGCATCCAAGAGGGCACTTTATCATGTTTTCTCCATTTTAAGGGCATCCGAGAGGGCACTTTATCATGTTTTCTCCATTTTAAGGGCAGCCAGAGGGAACTTTATCATCTTTTACTGGAAGGGCACCCAGAGGGCACTTTATCATGTTTTATCTACCATAGGGGCATCCAAGAGGCCACTTTTGCAGCGTTTCTTTTGAACATGGGGGCACCAAGGGGGATGGTCCATGTCATAGCAATCCATCCAATAGTTGTCTCGACATTTCATTAAAAAACATAAATATCAACCATGTGGCGGTGAGAGAAAAAGTCGTAAAGATTTGTTATCTAGAAACCATGAAGTCTGTACAAAATTTGGTGTCAATGGATGTTGTAGATGTTGAGTTATTTCACTATAGGTAAGAGAAAAAATGTACCTGCTGGTTATGCAAGATGAAAAATCCAAGGATCAATCAGCTTCTGGGATCAGTGGATAACTACCAAATCCAATCCAATATTTAGACATTTCACTACAAACTAAAAATGTCATCCTCTGGCGACTATGAACGACCATGAATTTCATGGCAACCAATAGTTGTTGAGATATTTCAGTCTGGATCAAAGTGGTAGACTTATTTATATTGAAAAAGAGTAATTTAAATGCATAAAACTGCCTGTTCATATTTATTTATGCATATTATTGTCTCGACAAAACGGAAGCCTTTAGATATCTCTCAATATTTCCTAAGGACAGAAAAAGCCCTGGAAGATTTTTTCCACCGTTGTTTTTGTCAATGACAGAGTCCTAAATGATGAGGTCTCAGTCCTCCTCCACATAAGGATTCCCATTAGTCCAATACTTGGCTAATGATGGGTGCAGGAAAAACTGTTTCATGAACCTGCTGTCAGTAAAGCAGTCTAAATACAGAGACCCAAAAGATCCAAAGAGCATCCTCAAAGTTTTGTTTTCCAGCATCACACACCGGAGCCGACACATAATCACATGCCGATAACGATCGGCTGCGTCTTTTGTACCTCCTCTGCTGGTTACTGCCCTGCTTCATGGTGAACATATGAATCCAATGAGGAGCAGAAGAGTTTGTCACCACTTCGTTCTGAGTGGAAAGTTAAGCTGAAGTAAACAAGGCTTGAGGGCCAGTGTTATTGTCTGTTTAAATAGCTCTATCCTCAGAGGGTTTGCGCTAGTACACAACCAGTGAACCACAGAAGAAGAAGAAGAAGCAATAAGACGCTTTCTGCAGAGTTTGTTGAAGTTTTCTTTCTGTGAGAGGCTCTGAGAGTTTGGATGACACTGACCCCGGCCTTCTATGGGCTCTTAGTTTGTCCAATCAGTCTGATGTCCTGACAGCTATGATCAAAACAATGCATAAACATTTACCCTCAGCGAATATAGACGTGAGACACGGTGCAACGACAGTTGAGCATAATCTGAATGTGACATGAAAGCAATTATTTTGAGAAAGAAATTTAAGAGTAACTGTTGATGCTTTGGACATAGATTTAGAAACATATCCTCAGCAGTTACTGTTGAGGTGCTTATGTCAGACAGATGGCAGTGCTGATCTTCTTAAAGGGATATTTCGGGTGTTTTGAAGTGGGGTTGTATGAGGTACTTATCCATAGTAGGTGTAGTACTTGCGGTAGGTGATGATCAGCCTGCCCCCAGCATTGAGAAACAGGACAGGAGTACCGACACCAGAGCAAAGCAATACAATGCAGTGGACGGGGCCGGCAACAAAACCTACAGCAGCCACCTGAAAGAAAGGCCCACCTAAAAAGAGAAATATACGTTTAACTGTTCGCTATATTTAGAATATTTTCACCGCTTTGTCTTGCCACCAGACAGTCATTTCCTTCTCCTTTACGACGGGGAACTGAACTGAAAATTAAACTTATCTATGCTCTCTCCAAACCAGCAGGCTCAGTTGACAATATAGGTTTCGCTTTCAGTTCAGTTCCCTGTCTGAAAATATTCTAAATATAGCGTGCACTTAAACTGATATTGATTATTTTAGGTGGGCCTTTCTTTCAGGTGGCTAAAATATGTTTTGCTGCCGACCCCGTTCACAGCAGTACATTGCTTTGCTCTGGTGCTGGTACTCCCGTCTGTTTCTCCAAACTGGGGGTACACCAACCGTCATCTGCTGTAAGTAATACATGTACTATGATACCTAATCTATCCCTTTAATATCAAGCAAAAGCAAAAAATGCAATGTGAGGTGAATGTCCTGACATTTACAAAATGATAATAATCTTTAAGGCTGCTATTTACAGCAGTAGAACAGTAGAAATAAGCTTATATTCTTTAAGCAAAACTAATTGAAACCAGTATTAAAGAGTACAATGCCAGGTTGCCATGACGATATTCCCTGTGAATATAAAAAATGATCATTTAGGACAAAAATGTTCCTAAAAGAAAAGTAATTTAATTTAAGAGAATCGAAAGACATGTTTTGGAAAGTAGCGTACAATGAAGAATATTTTGTATTTAATATGGTGACATCTTTAAACGTGATTGTTCCCAGGTGTTGTTACAGTATGTTGTCAGTGTAGTTTTGTTTTCCCTCACGTTATATAACCCCAGCGCCTCCCACTCTGCCGCGTGTCACATACTGCAGAGTACAATATGTGTTGGCTCTCAGAAGAGGTCATAAATCGCCACTGTAGCCTTCCCTTGTCTCTGTTAGGCTCTTTTCAAGAATGGAGTACAAAAACTCTTTGAAAATGAAGAGCTACAGTTGCTCCGTCTCCACCAGGTATGGAAAACTAACCCCAGATTTCATTTGACCTTTCCAAATTGGAGAGAAACATGAATTCCCTACCTGTAAATGCTAACCTCAACTTAATGCAGTGGCTATTAATTATCATTAAAGCATACAGCACAGATGTAATGCATCCGTCACACTCGCACAGGTTGGACAGGTTATATAACAGACAGTGCATACAGTATAATGATCTAATGAAGATTTGCTCTTTCTTTCTTGCAGTTGGCACATGGAGGTCCATGCTATTATATGAAATCTGGTCATAAATTCAGACCAAGTTTCCACTCCAGATATGGGTCAAACTGGGGTGCGGTGAGTGAACTGGTTGGACTCAGATAGTCAGAATACTGGACTCTGTGGATCTGTTTTCTGCAGAGTTTAATTAGAAAATGATGCTCACAATACTGGCGACATACAGCTGCCAAATAAGTGGGGGACATCTTTTTTGTTTGCTTATTATCAAATTATGATTTTTAGGTGTCAATATTTGACACACAGAGACGATGACAGACAATTTTTGACACCAAATAGCGGTGAGAGGAGCTGAGACAGAGCTACGACTATAAAAAAAATTACAATGAATAGATAGAATGGCAGAGCCCATTATTTGAAGAGGGTTGTAAACACTCTCTCAGCATCGTGACAAAATGTAATTCTAGTTCTTTTTTTCTTCCATTTCTTTTTGTCTCTTTTTCTTTCTTTCAGAGCAGTACATAAAAATAACTGTAACAACAACCACATTGCTTACATCAGTCAGCACATCATGATATAATACATGAGAAAAATGAAATATAACTATTTCTATTGTTGAACCTATTTCAGTTATTTCAAACTAGCACAATACAGTTTGCACACTGAAATCTCCTAATGCAAATAGTCTTTATCATTGCCAGTAAGGTACGAGTGCTCTTCATTAAACCAGAGAGTCTGGGGGGACTAGATTAGTCTGATGATCGAACATCACTCAGTCATTCGATGTGATAATAAGTGTGCTGACTTTATTGTTTGCTGCAGCATCTGCTTTATATATTTGTAGGACGTAGTTAAATGTAGTAAATATGTGCATAAGTAGCTGCAACATTTGCTCCTGGAATCAGTCAGTTATGACAGCGATGAAAAGGGCTTCCACTTTACACAAATCCTCTGCAGCTGCATCACTGCAAATACGGTTCATTGCCAGTCCTATGTCATTAATACGGGTTCTCATAGAGCCAAATGGACTCAGCATCTCAATGAATGCCCTGAGGCCACTTTTCCCATGTTACTGATGTCAGCAGGCTATCTGCACTAACGTTGGCACCGGCTGCTTATGCCAAGACAAATGTCAGCCTGGGCCTCCGTGCCCAAGTCCCAGCTTGGGGTCGTGAGTTTATTTTACCAGACTTTGAAAATCCCTTGCAAGTTGCCTTTTGCGCAGCGGTACCGTAGGGGCTCTGGGAAAGGTTTGGTTCCCAGACAGAAAAGGCCACGTTGTTGACTGGGAGACAGGTTTTCTAGGCTTGTTGGTGGCCTTTTCCCTGGGGGTTTGAACAGCTGACTGGTGGTTGGCACCGCAAAGGAACTACTCTCATTTTTTATTGACAATTTATTCAACAAATACCACATTTGATCTGTTTTACACAAACTGTGACTCCAAAGCGTATCAGTATGTGGGCCATTGTCGATGGCTGTTAGCCACTTGCGTTTACACATAAGGTCCAGACAGATTTGATGAATGTATGTCGCGTTTGCTTTTGTCTGTGTAATCATGCATGATTTTGTATGAACAGCTTTCACTCTAAAGGAATGTTGTTTCTCTAGCTGTATCTGGACTTCATTTGGCATGCACTGTTTCTTGTTATCCAGTATGTTATCATGGTATAAAACATAAACCAGAAGTGTTGTTTTTTTTTCCATTCTGTAATTTATAGTCACTAATTATGACAGTGTGGGTGGAGGGCTGTATTTACAAGTGCAGTTATATTTGAAATCTGGTCCAGACGACCAGTCTGAGGGGGGAGAATGAAGAAAAAAAAAAATCTTGTTTCAGTCTCTTTGAGAACCATAAATTATGTTTTTGGGAGTGGTGGTTGGACTTTGACGTCTGAGCTAACCGACTTACTCACTCGTTGTGGCATTGTCTCTTCGCAGTGAGTAGCAAGCGGTGACAGGAGATCAGACTGCTGACACGAGCGTGAAGAGGCCTGCTGACGCACATCAACTTCAAGGAGACCAGTGGATGCTTCAGCCAAGACGCTGGAACTCATTAGTTGCGTCTGACTGACAAAATACTGCTGTCACAGTGGAGGGGTCCATCCAAAGTATCGTGTCCCTCAGCAAATGCCCCGCCACCATGTCTGTCTTTGTGATTGATTGATTCAGTCAAGGAGAAAACAAGTTAGCTTAGACAAATAACAAACAGCGGCAACAGTTTCTGAAACGGGAATCATTTTCAGGGTATACGTCAATCTTCATACACACCCTCACGTGGCTTATGCATTCCTCTGAGAATTAAGTTTTTAGTGTTTATGTAGGTGAAGCTCCTGGTTCCAGAGGATGTTGAAAAACTACTTCTTCAGGGTATCTACCATATGCAGCAAAGCAGCAATGGGTCAGTTCAGAAATGAAAAAGAGTCGAGATGAGCTGTGACAGAGCTGAAATAGCAGAGATAGAAATTAGCAAAGCCCAGAAACCATCTGAGAGCCATCTGTTGGTCACCAGTGCCTGACATATACAGTAGTATATTAGGACCTGCCATACCTGTTCAAACATGCTCTTCCCAGGACTTGGAAAAGACTAACAATCCAGATAAACAAACGCTCGTTGAGCATGTCCCTCGAAACCAGAGCATACAGGAGACAGTAGTTAGAGTGACCGTCTTTCAGGCCATGGCAAATAAAGGGAGAGAAACAAAATATGTGCTTAAAATGCACTAAATTTAACAGAAAAAAAGAGATTAACAATGTCAGTAGTGTAGGTTGGTGGATGCGTGAGTGTGAATGTGTGTAGATGTTGCTGAGAAAACATAATAAAGAAACCAAACACAACACATGATGAGAGTATCTGAAGGCTGGTTCTTTACTGTTAAGGTCACAGAGGCCAAACGCTTCTGTCTCTGCTCTTAACAAACACTTAACACCTCAGGGTCCAGCTGGAGAAGCAGGGGAATAAAAGAAACCTGTTTCAAAAGCCCCTCCAAATATATGGTCTCAGAGCACACAAAAAAACAAAATAACACAAAGAGGAAATTAACCAGGTCAATGGTGCTGACACAGGATCACTATAAGAAGACAAAGCTGAAGTCTCTCTAGAGGATCAAGAACACAGGATACTCAGGAGGCAGAAATTAAATATTGTGAGTGACAGGAAGGACCTACCCCACAACAGGATGGAGAGATAAGAGTACTCAACTTCAGGAGAGGTAACAAATTACTGTTTGAAATGAGCCAAGACAAAAGGAAGCTCAGGAAAAATACGTAAAATTAAAATGCTAGACCGCCTTGTTAATACAGGTGCATGACAGCCAGCAGGCCGGAGATAAAATTGTTCACAGCAGTGAAAAGGTTATTTTTGAAAGGCTAAACGGCAACAAATATGGATTGAAACAGGATGTTTCGTGAGATAAAAACATGTTGTGAATTTTGGAAATTATTACATCTTTCTTTATTTATATAACCACAATAACACAAAATAAAATGTTCCCCCATTTGTTTTGGATGATGTCATCATAAAATATGACAATAGACGTTCAAAGCTTCATTGGAAAACCTCAATAGAAGGACACTATTTTGTGAGATCAATATCCAAATTGTTGTGTGATGGCATAAACAGAATTGTGACATTGACTTCCGAGAAAATCTATTGATCGTGTCAGCAAAAGTCCTTTTTTTATTGGTTGGTTTGTTGTTATCAGCATCCGAAATTTGCAGAAATCGAAACAGTTGCGGAAAAAAACGCACTGTATCGCAAATAAGAAAGTATGGATTGGCTCATAGAGATAGATGGGTTTGATTTTTTAAATTGACGTGTGATTTATCTGCACGAATTATTTGCATTTTGTCTGAAAAGACCTTTAGGCAGCCCTTCTGTTGAAAGTTCCCAGAAAGAGATCACATAACCACACCTGATGCAGGGAGGATAAAACAAGCGCTCCTGTCTAGAAACTTTTCTGTTAGGTTATATTCAAGTCTTCTGTAGTGTCACTTTGTTGAAGTAAAGACAATCAATATGTCTTTTCGTAAGCAACATTTGTGCTTTAATTTCTTGACACCTCATGGACTTGATGAGACGCAAGTCAGTCTCTGAACCCTCTGAGACCCACAATAGACCCGTTTTTGTCTTTTTTAGAGGGTTACAGGGGGTCTTTAGGGGGAGATAGCAGATCAACAGTAGATGTCACATAGAAGAGGTGTACATCATCTGAAAGCTGGGACCTGAAGATTAATTTGAGATGCACTGTTTGTCAAGTTATTCTAGTCATAAATCAGAAATAAACATGAATTAATGAATTAATTAAAATTAATTTTAAAAGTGTATAAGGGTTTAGAACATTATAATGGAAGTATATGATTGCCATTGCCATGCTCTATTATGTCTCATAAGTTGTTGCAGCAATTTTTGTGTCGATACCATTTGTTACACAGATTTGGGGCTAAATTTAACCATTTTTTACCACTCCAGAATTGATAAAAATGATCAGTAATCCCTCCAAAATACCACATTAAGACACCAAGACCTTGAGGAACACTATAGAAAAAGCCATGCTGTGATTTGGAATCAAAAACCTTTGATATTTTGAGATTTCTGCAAGAATTGCATTTTTCGGTGATTGGATGGTAAGCACTTCTGTTGTGTAAACTGCTCAGAAACCCCCGTACTGTCAGTCTACCTAGGGAAGCCATCCATCCTCTGAATGCTCTAGGTCTCTAATTTGTGGCTGTAAAGTTTCATGAGGCTGTGATTATCCTAGAGGTCACCAGAGGTCATTTAATACAGGAAGGTCAAGTTTCAAAAAATGGCCTCAATACAATGAAATGAATATGGGGACTAATATGGGGACTAACATCATCACACATGAATACAGTTGGGCTCATTGGATCCATAAGCTTTACAGTGATACCCAATTTATGTAATTCAAGGCTGTTTAGGGACGTCAGTATGCAGAAATATTCAAATGCACCATTTTAGAATAGTTAAAAAAAAACATATTTATACTGCATGAAAAAAACTGCATGGCTTTTGCCCCAAACTGCATGTGATTATCATAAAGTGGGCATGTCTGTAAAGGGGAGACTTGTGGGTACCCATAGAACCCATTTTCATTCACATCTCTTGAGGTCAGAGGTCAAGGGACCCCTTTGAAAATGACCATGCCAGTTATTCCTTGTGAAAATGTAGCCCAACTTTAGAGCATTATTTACCCTTCCCTCTTTCTAGCCCTAAAACTGAACCTACTAGAGCCTCTGAAAGACAGTAAAGTCAGTTGGGAAAATTAACAGTATTTTAGCTGGAGTTTGTCATTTGTATAAATCTCTGACTCTAAATGTAGTGGAAATAAATCTTTAAAACTGTAAAATACAGTTCTTGAAATGGCAGGCAGTAGTTGCTACGTACGCTAGTGTGATGCACATATGATGAACACATTTTTCTGCTCATGTCATCCCACCATGTCTCTGTTTTTCAACGTCTGTCATCGTCTTCCTGCATTTGTCTTTCCATTGCTCTGCAGCTGTAAGTCCTTCCCAGGAAAAAGAACATAACTTTTATTTTACTCTGGCAGCTCCAGTACTGTTGTGGATTACGCTGTCTTGGATGTGCTCTATCACAGTATTACATGTCATCCTCCCCTTTTGAATTAATGAGTGATTATATAACATGGCAATGAAGGCGGTAAACAATTTAGTGTGACTTTGCTCCGTCTAGATAACATGCTGCTTTATTTCTTGCGAAATTTGTTTTTATTTTTCTGCCAAGAATGAATTAAGTGATACTGGATGTTTGTGAGCTGTTCTCATCTGTACTGTACAAACGGCCACTAATACCCCTTCTGCTGTTTCTATAATACTACTACTACTACTAATATTACTATTACAGATACTTCTGCTGGAGCCACTGCCACCTCAGAGACGTTTACAACCAGTTGAAACAATAAAAACGTGACAGCAGGATCAGAAACGCAGTAAAAAGGCTGACATGAATTCAAAATAGAATTATAAAGTAATAACATATCCAACCCAAATACAGTAGTCATAAAACTGAAATGGTTTCACCACATAAACATGACTATAAAAGCTGTTTGAAGATGAGACCTGGGAGATGACTCATTCTGACAGACTAAGCTCCTGGATGGTACTGTACGAGCCTCGAGGCCCACGTGGAAAAACGGCTGATTGACAATTAATATTCGGCTTGGTGGAAAATTTTGTTCCACACTAGAGACGAGTTCAAGTCAAGTTCTGTGTGGGATGACGGATGATGTACAGAAAGTGTTTCCCTCCTTTGCAACTCAATCTTTACCAAATTGTTAAATCTTACAAACTTACCCTCCTCACTGAAGTAGTCTAATCATCCAAGGTGTCCCTTGGATATGAAATATGACTCTATTTTTGTATTTATATGAATAGAAAACTTACTCTCCATCGAAAGGTCAGACACATGTTTACAGATTTGGGCCAAATGTAGCTCCAAGTTAAAAAAAAGTGCCAGATCGGATTAAGGAGAAGTGGTCTGTAGCTGATAAATTCTTGCTTTTACTTCTATTTTTCTTGTTAAGTGTCCAAGAATCATGGGTAACCATCTACCGCTGGCATCGCTAAGTGTTGAAAGGAGGCGAGTCGTCTAATCAGGCTGTATACGCAGAGGACGGAGTTATCAGAGGTGAGCCAGATCCAAAGGCACTATAGGCCATGTTATTTCCTGAGGCAGAGAAAAGTTTAAAGAATCTTTGACATGGCCAAATCGGAAATCATCTGACTTTAATTTAATTGTTACACAACTATTTACACGTTTTATGTGTGTAATCACTTATCCACACTTTGCTAGAATTGAGCAACCTTAAATATTCCCCTAGAGGACGACTACTAGGAAGACCTTCACGTCTTGTTTATCTCTCTATCGACTTTATAATCCTGCTTGTTCAACTCCACGTCTGTTCTCCAGCTGTATTCCCGATGAGCCCCGGCCGCAACATTTTAATACTCACTCTGTCTTATCTGACATTCAAGAAATCCATTGCCAGTGACCAGACTGGAAGCCCTCTGAAACCATGATATAAATTTACATGACGTGTTGATTTGGGGGGAAACTTGTGCACATACTGGAAGACTTAAAACACCAAAGTGCACATGCACATCATGTGAAGAAAAGATGATTTGTGCCTTCCTTAACTGCCCCACTTATTGTCCAAAAACGGTGTTTTTCACAGTCCGCTTCTCTGCAGTGGAAAAAAACCCAAACTGTGAGGGGTTGTGTTGAGGTTTGGTCCCACTCGAGTGTCTCTTAGTAAGCAGGTGCTCTCAGGGCTCCTCTGTCTCATGGTAGCTAAAATCCCTAAAAGTCTCCGCTTGTTAAACTGCGCCACACAACTCCAGAGCTTTCTCTCCGTGTGTGTTCAACTCATTCATGCTAAAATTCAGCATGGTGGAGTTCTTGGAAGGTATACAGTGAAGAAACTCAACACATGTCTCTGTCTTGTCCGAGCAAACACAGCTGCTCCTGCGTCCCCATGTCACCCCTCTGGCTCTGAACTCTTTAGCCCAGATTTCTCTTGGCCAAACAAACCATGCAGGTCAACACAGCAGCAGTGGCCAGTTTATGCTCAACTGTGCTGAACAGTTATTAGTTTAGAGCTCAAAGGCTACTCTGCTGAGCGCTGCTTTCTGTGAGCTCTGTGCTTCTGTCAGGGCTATCAGTACCATAAAACACAATTCACTGCCTATAAAGACATTTATAGGAGGATGCAATAGTAGTGACTCACAAATTAGCCCGACACAATTAAGTCAATTTAAGCAGTTTTCACCTTCTGTTTATACAGTTTACTATGCAATGAGGTCAGACTCAATAATTTCCTTCTGCCTTGAATGTAATTGTTTCCATATGTGGTTGTTTATGGCGGTGTTTGTTGATGTTTGCTGTTGATGACATAATGTTTAAGTTGCTCTGATAAATGCAGCTTCAAACGAAAAACTAAAATTGTATTTCATTATCTGTAAGATTTTATTAAAGGTGCAGTGTGTAGGATTTGGCGGCATCTAGTGGTGTGGTTGCAGACTGCAACCAACTGAGAACCCCTCTGTTCACTCCTCCCTTTCCAAGACTACGCTAATGTGAATAGCGAAGTGCAAAACCATGGTAACGCGTTCTCCTCGCTCAGAGGCCATCCTTACCATAATAAGACTACTTAAGGAGCAACGGAAGTCAGACGGTGGCTGGCGGTACCAAGGTTTTGCACTCGGCTCACATTACCGCAGTTTCACAGGCGTGTCGGAGAACTACGGTGGCCTTCAGGTAAAAAAGTGAAAGGCTCTTGCTTGGTGGACTCCGTGAAGAGGACCTGCTCCCTATGTAGATATAAATGTCTCTTTCTAAGATAACAAAACCACAACGATTCTTAGTTAGAGGTGATTAGACACTAATAAAAACATAGTTATGGCAGCCCGTTCTCATTCCCAGGGCGTTAAATACCAAGGTTTTGACACGGCTTTCGGCGTTCGGTACCGACACACACGAACACACCGGGCGTTCCATTAACTATAATGTAAACAATCATTTAAAATTACCTGTATTATCCTGTTGGGTCGTCACATCAACATAGATCATAGCACTACACTAGTACTGATAGTAAACTGTGGTATCACTGGAACATAAAGACCATCTTTTCTCCGTTTGCTCTGTTGTATAATGTGGCCTGGGAAGCCCTCTACATTTATTAGAGCCTTGTGAAACTGTATACACCGAAAGCATAGTCGTCATAGACGTCTCATAAAAGGATGTTTAAAAGTTTGCTTGTATGTTCAAGATAAGGAGGCTTTGAGGCCATCCTATAAATTGAATTTGGACCAGAGAGCTTGCTTAGTTTTAGTAAGGATCACTTTATAGTTGAACGTCATAGTATACTGGATACTGTTTGAAGCCTGAACTTACACTGGCTTCCCAGTTTTTGTCCGTCTACATTACTTAAGTGGTACAAGATTTATTGGACAGTCCAGTACACTTATGTTTCTGAGAGTACTGGAAGCAGACATTCCTTTTGTTCTCGTTCCGGTTAAGTTTACAAGTCTGCAAACAACACGGATTCATTCCAGGGTTGAATGCACCTCTTCTTTTGATTGGCTCTTTCAAAATTAAAGGGTAAAAAGTGACCACATTTTCTCTTCAAGAGGCTGATTTGTGGTGTTTTGACAGCCGATCTTATCTCCCCCAATTTTCCTGCCACAGCAAATACTTGAACTTCAAAAAGCAACTTCCTCTTTAAACAGCTTTTTGGAATAATTCAACTAATTTGCCCACGGTTGAACATTCAAGTTCAAACATGAAGTGCTACCTCTCCTTGCAGGGTCCCTGATTGAAATTCAGGCCACGGTGAAAGCTGCTCTCTGCACAGCTATATTTAGGTGGAGCGGTTTCCAGTCATACATCCATAACACAAAGAAGACTGCTGTCTGTCTCTGCTAACTGAGAGGGCAGTGAAAACATCTGGATGGTGGACTTCACTGACCTGGCTGGGCAGAAAGACACATATCGTCTTTCCTTACTAACTAACATAAGACACATAACATAACATAACATGTTTATTATGGGATGAATGTTTGTGACTATCAGCAATTAGCTGTCTTGATAGGAGTTTTACAGTCAGAAAGGGGAAGAGTTTGTATGGAAAAATCCTTGATTGGACTGAACTGAAGCTGTCAGTGCTTCATCAGGTCTCACTCCACTGTTGGAGGTGTTGTAAGCCACGTTTCCTGCCTTTCTGGGCACCGGACATGAGCAGTGACAGCAGTGGACTCTTCTCATTCGCTCCTGAAGGTTTCAGTCTTAGCAACAAATGTTTATCCACTGTTTCTGTTTTTCTCTCTCACAGGTTCAATCTCTTTTTTTCTCACTTCTTGGTCTACTTGTCCCTTGTTTGAAAGCAGTAACATGATAGTAATTGAGCCATTTCTTAAACATTTGTCACTTTAAATGAGCTGTGTGTAGGATTTAGTGAGACATAGTGGTGTGGCTGCAGATTGCAACCAATTTAAACCCCCCGTGTGCCAACCGTGTAGGAGAACTACGATGGCCGATGCGAAAAACACAAATGGGCCTCTCTAGAGCCAGATGTTGTAAGAGTAGCGTAGGTTATTTGGAGAATAGCAGTCAGTACGTAGAGTGTAGGGTATTGTATGTGGGAAGAGAGTGGTGAAGCAAGAGAGAGAGATCAGTGGCGAATATGTGTGAGCAAACCATAGAGTATATAGTAGTAGTATAGTATATAAGTGGACGTAATCACCATGACATCACCCACTGGTTTGTGGACTACCGTTTTGAAGACTCAAAATTCTGCATTTTGGCCGTCGCCATCTTGTTTTTTGCAACCAGAAGTGACACGAGAGGGTGGAGCCAAGTACAACCGAACACTGAATAAGACAATTTTAGGCGACTAAAATGTTACAACTAACTTTCATGAACTGAAGACACACTGTGAAAGGGTTAAAGTTGTAAACACGGACAACTCCCAGATGGTACAACGCAGTGGTAGTAACGTGTCAATCACAAGGTAGCCACGCCCTAAATCATCCCCTGCTTTATGGTCTATCTGACTCTAAATGGGACCATAATTTACTAAATGAACATCATGCTGTACTGAAGAAGACTTGAAACTAGTGATTGAGACCATAAACTCATGTTTACAATGTTTACTGAGGTAATAAATCAAGAGAGAAGTAGGCTCATTTTCTCATAGACTTCTTTAGAATCAGACTTTTTCTTGCAACCAGAGGAGTCGCCCCCTGCTGGCTATTAGAAAGAATGCAAGTTTAAGGCACTTCAGAATTAGCTTCACTTTTCTGAACCGGAGTTGCCCACTGGAGCGAACAAGTGAGCAAGTGCAGCAGAAGACAGAGTTAGATTAGCTTTCAGAATATCAAGTGAAGAAATAAATGCGGCAGCTCCTCAAGACCCAACAGAAGTTTCCAGTGTCTTGTTTCCCGGTGGCTGAGTGGAGTGAAAAGTTAAGTGTTTTTCCGTTCTGGGCTACTGTAGAAACGTGGCGGCCGGCTCCATGAAGAGGACCCGCTCCGTATGTACAGTATGTAGATATAAACTGCTCATTCTAAGGTAACGAAAACACAACAGATTTTAGTTTCAGGTGATTATACACTAAAGAAAACATACCTATTAATATTATATTCCATTTCTGCCAATAGAGCCCCCTAGTTGTTACACACTGGTCCTTTAAGTTGCTCTGACATATTTTGACATTTATCATAATCACTGAAATTAGTTGATCTAAACTATATCATTTTAGTAAATCATGGTACACAAGAATACATTTTCTCAAAACCAAATGGTTGATAGAAGTTTGGCCTCTCTGCAAAGTCACTAAGTCAGTTTAGTAATAAATAAAACAAAAATAAAATGCAAACACGGGACGCCTGGAATACTTTGCTTAGCCCGCTGTACCAACGACCCTGCCCCAGATGAGTAGATGAAAATGGATGTATGGATAAAATGTTCTAAATAATGTTCCACTAGAACAAATATTGAAGTCCTACCTTCACTCTGTAGATCATGTGATTTTCAGTTTATGTAATATCGTTCTCAAAGAGGGAAATCAGCCATGAGATGGAAAGTAAGTTTTCCAGCCTCATTGTGTAAAGTTTTGAATCTTTGCAAAAATATCCACAAGGTGTACTCAACTGTTGTGAAATATTTTCCGCTGTTATTGTGGGAGTGAGTCTCCGCAATACTGCTTATTCGATCCTCTGTATATTTAGAAAGATGGTTTTCAAGTCATCTACACTGTTTACCATGCACTTGTTCCATGTGGTGCACATCATCGTCCTCAAGGTTCAGAAGTTCTTTTGGTTTAAATGCAAGTTTACAAAACTTGTCCAGATGCAAATTTGATGTTAACAACCTTTGATTTGATGATGTCAGTGTTTCCTCACTTTTTCCACACCAGCATAATCTAATAATACTGTGGTATAGCGAAGTCCTTCATGCCCTCCGGTAGAGAGAATCAAGCAGGTCCGTGGCCAGCATTTGGAGATTGTGTAATATTTATCTTCGAGCAGATATCCAAGGGGCTCCAAGATGTTTGGCAGTGTCCCGGTGTCAAACATTCACAACAGACAGCTGGTCTGTGGTGCTGAGAGAGGAACTAATGTGAATAGTTTGCGTGTTTTGTTGTGTAAAAGATCGTCAGTACAGACAGAACCCCTGCCTCTGGGCTCGTTCCACCCAGGATGTGGAGGATGACATTGATGACAGCGAGTGTTCAGCTGTTAACACCGATCACTGTGCTCTCTGCTGAGCTCAACAGATCAATAAGGCTGCCAGCACAGCAGGCTGCTGGGAAGGAAACCAACATCACAGCAGAATCACTGTTGAACCTCTTAACAGCGACAAACAGTGAAACCTGAGTGTGACAAGGTGCCCATTTGCAACGTTCTCATGTTCCTGGTTAAAAAGCCTATAATTTACTGTTAGAGTGGTGGGTGAGTCAAGTGGGCATGCTCTGTTCTGTGATCTGAGGAATGTTTTGTAAGCAAGAAAAGCATCTTTGATAGGAGAACTTAATTTACAGTCACCTTTGTTCAAAACCAAACTTTTAGCCAATAACTGAACAATCCAAGGCCAAATATTGGACAATTCAGATATCATTGAGCAAGTACCCGCCCCTCACCTGCCTCCTTTAATAAAGATAAGCATCAGTCTGAGAAACTGCAGGTTTGACCTGTGTAAATATCTAATTTATTTACTTATTTAGTGTTATAAATCTTTTTTCAAAGGAACCCTGAGCTGGCTTCAAATGCCATATCATGCTGTGCTTTTTTTTTTGCAGTACGAAAGAGATTTTATGCAGCATAAATTTGTGTACAGAAGGAATGCTCATCATGCACATGCTTCCAGTCATGTTTTGGTTTCCGAGTTTTACTACTACAGGATGAAATAGTAAAGCTCTTAATCCTCCCTTTTCTGCTAATGGCTAATGCAGGTCAACACAGATCTCTTAAAGGGATGAAGTGAAGTGGGGTTATTTGAGGTACTTATCCATAGTCCGTGTATTACCTACAGTAGATGACGGTCGGCACGCAACCAGTTTGGAGAAACTGACAGGAGTTACCACACAGAAGCAAAGCAATGTACTGCTGCGGACAAGGTCGGCAGCAAAACCTATTTTATCCACCTAAAAGAAAGGCTCACAGAAAAAAATCAGTTTAAGTGTACGCTATATTTAGAATATTTCCCCTGGTTTACCTTGCCGTGAGACAGCCATACAGTCTTTGTTTCTGATGGGGGACTGAAAACCGGTAACACTTCATTGTACAGGTCCGCAAATTTCATGGTAATTAGGTGAGCGTTACAGGCTAAGTAACACTCCAAACTTATGCAAAATGTTGGCGAAACTGTCATGGCCATTTTCACAGGGGTCACTTGACCTCTGACCTCAAGATATGTGAATGAAAATGGGTTCTATGGGTACCCACGAGTCTCCCCTTTACAGACATGCCCACTTCATGATAATCACATGCAGTTTGGTGTAAGTCCTAGTCAAGTCAGCACACTGACACACTGACAGCTGTTGTTGCCTGTTGGGCTTGAGTTTACCCACTCCCATGTTGATAAGAGTATTAAATACTTGACAAATCTCCCTTTTAAGGTACATTTTGAACAGATAAAAAAAGTGATCGTGATTAAATATTTTAATTGATTGACAGCCCTACTTCAAAGTAATGAAATACACAGTCCGTCTCCTACGACAGGTCTGGACCACTCGTAAATTGTGTTCTTACCTAGAGAAAATTCAAAATCCGAGAAAATTGGTGAATGTGACAAGTTCTTCTAAATCACTCGTACAAGCCACTTAAGAACGAACCTGTTAGTACGAGTGGTTCTTGCATGAGGCCCAATGATCCCCCGGGCACATTGTGCACCGCCCCGTGTCGGTCACAGTCCTTTTTAATTTTTAACCATAATTGCTGCTGTTAATAAAAAACTGCCCCTGAAGTTCAGTGTTGTGTTGATGCTGTAGATAAAAGCAGGCTGTCTAACTACTTACCAAAGTTTCCCGCCACAATAGATCCACACTCCTCTCCACAAGTATTTCACAAATACTATAATGTACAATACAAAATATTCTATAAATCCTGTGATGCAGGTTATATTGTATTATATTGTTGCTGTACTGCTCATCTCGACCTGATCTGTCCTCTGGTGTCTCATTGCAACAGCAGTATGTCTTTCTTCTGTTGAGTGGAATCTGGCTGGTCTATATGAGCTAATGCTCCATATGTGGCTGACAAGAGTGCAAGCCAAGCACATAGTGTATATGCCAGTTAGTGAAATGTAAACTTCAAGAAGACTCCTACCCGTCTGTACAGAAGGTTTTTCCCTCCTCTCATGACATTGAACCACTTAACTTTATGGGATTATATAATGTTATATAACTTCTTTCAACATCAGAGATTCCTCCACTGATTGGGTTCAGGCTAAATGTCACAGACCTGACACCGCCTCACGTGGAAAGAGAACACGTCACTATTTAGCTAATCTCTGTAATGCACGAGTATTTTGAAAGAAAGCATGAATGCTCAATCTTCAAAAGAGAGGAATTAGCAACCAATATGTGGTTTAGATTATAGTCACTGTTGTGGATGTGGTTGCCATCGGCTTCAGGGGGGAATAACGGATGGATTTCTCTTTCTATTATTTTTGGGATTTAGTAATTAAGATATGAAAACAAACAGAGCAGCTAGAAAGAGAAATGGTTCCATTATGCAGAACACACTTTTGTCCTAAAGTCACACTGAGTCTTTGCAGCCTCTGTTGAGCGCCCTCGTCCCTCTTCACATTGCTGTGACTTCATGACAACTTTCTGGTCATCAAGGCGGACTCTCTATCCACATCTAGTGCTCTTGCACTATCGGCCTTTCTCACAGCAGACATTTTGACTTGTCGAAGTAGGAAAAGCACAGGTGTTACTAATAACGCTAACGATGACTCTGTTGTACTCAAGTGTCCCAGTGAGAGTGACTGTGAGCCAGCATGCACAAAACCAGGAACCTTAAATCAAAGCAGCTAAATGGAACTGATCTGGATCTTGATCCGGATTCAGGAATTTGTTTAAGAATTCCAATCAGCCACAACATTTAGACGTCTGGGTATAATACATGTGCAGTGTAACTGATGACGCGTTGATGACGTGTGACCCAGCCTCCTTCCTTCTGAGAGCAGAGAGATATGTGTGTGTGGGAGCTGCTGGCTGTCCGCGGTGAGAAAAAAAAAAGAGGTAGATGGCAGTATGAGAGACAATGTAGTGTAACGTTACACAGACATAACAAGGCTGCTGAATGAGAGAGGCATCCGCCGATACGTTACACGGAAACACACCGTGTTAATAATAAGCCGACCACCTCACGGTGCCGCCAGCTGTGAGCCGTGATCTGTGATCTGTTTTTAAAGTCAGGCACCTTGGCGGTGGTCTGTGCTCTCCGAGTGTCTTTCTAGTTTGCACCTGTGTTTTCCTGCTGTGACAAGTCAAAATGTCTTCTGTGAAAAAGGCCTTTTAACATTTTTTTTTTTAATGCTTTCTTTATTGAACTCATACTCATTAACAGGTAAAAATACATAAACAGTTGATAATACCAGAGTTTGTTTATGTTATCATATTTAAATCATTTAATTTAATTGAAGTCTTAATGTATTTTTTGTTTTTAATATTGGGTATGATGGTGCTATACTGTTTGAATTCATTAGTAAAGTGCAGGAAAGTTGGCTTGGTTCCTGACATTTTCCAAAAATAATAAATAATTATGTTATATACACCATGTTATTTCCAATCTTATCTTGACTAAAATATATCATGACATTGAGCATATTTATTTCAACACTCATCTTAAGTTTCTTTTTTAGAAAGTTGGCTACATCCATCCAGAACATTCTTGTATATATACAGTGAAAGAATAGATTTGGAAATACTCTCTTTTCCAAGTCCACAGATCATCACAGTTGTAATCAATATCCAGCTTAAATATTTCTAACACAAATTTTACTGGATAAATTCTATATAATATCTTGAAAGACACTTCTTTAAGTTTGTTATTAATACAGTATTTATTACAAAATTTCCAAGCTTTCTCCCACTGTATCCTCAAATAAGGAAGACCAAAAACATTTTTTTTTTTTTTTTTACTTATATCCTCACTATAGTGAATTGACCCTTGCAATGATAAGCCCAACTTGGCCATGTAACTTGAAATATAACCATCTTTACATTCTGACATGACAAACCTTTGACCACAAAGACAAGTTTGCCTCACAGGAGCCAACGAATGTGTTTCTGAGCAGGCTTTGTGCGCCCTCTGCTGCCGATTCCTGGGACATTCACTTTGTACCAGTCAAACTCACTGTAGATGTGACAGGAATCAGTGTTTTAGGCTTAGTTATAGCTCAGTGTTGTAGTACTTGAGATCGGTCTTGGTCTCAAAACCGGTCTCAAGACCACTTTTTGAAGGTCTTGGTCTCGTCTTGGAATGGACCGCATATTTACTCGGTCTTGTCTCAGACAGAGATGACTCTGGATTTTATTTCCAGACCAGTTGCCTGTTTATTGTCTGATTTATTTGTTAACATCATTACTGAGATTGCTCATAGAAAACAAAGGAAAATTCAAACGCATAATATTCACCTCTGCAATGCCTTTTCATGATTTTTCATGGTACACTTACACATATACATATAGTATACAGTGCATATGGTAATAAAAGATGTGAATGAAGAGGAATGAATTGTTTTCTGTGGGTGTTTATGTGAATGTGGATCTTTCAGATCAATTTGAGGAGTGCCTTTGGTTTCCATGTTCCGTATTTTATGTGTGTGTCATGCAGTGTGGGACTCGCGCTGGACTTGGTCTTGACTCGGTCTCAAACCCTCAAAGTCTTGGTCTTGTCTCGGTCTCGATACACACTGGTATGGTCATAACTTGGTCTCGGTTTAGGTGGTCTTGACTGCAACACTGCCTCAGTGCAATGTTAACCTATTTGCATATGTCGGTAGTTTTATTTTATACGCTTTCCAGATGCAGCTTTTACTTTTTATTTATCGCTGTGCCTTTTGTGATGTGCTGAATGTTATTGAGTCTGTGTTGCATTTGTTAAATGAAGAACGATTATAGCATCACTCTTGTGGGTCCAAGTAAACAAATTTCAGTAGTAGTGAGTAACATGTAACGTGTGTACTGTGTGTGTGTATGTTAGTCTGTGTTCTGTCTCAAGCGCATAACACTCCTTGGTTAAGTTGTTGTTCTTCTTGAGGTGTTTCTTGGTGTGGACAGGTGCCTCTGGTCCTCTGGTATGCTGTGGGCACGTTGGCAGCATCACCCTGTCTGTACACCTCAGTGCCAGTCTGTGGGGGCAGAAGCTATGCCACTTGAAAGAGCTGTGAGAGACAGGCAGACATCAGCAATGGCATTTGGCACACAGAGGATCAGTGTCTATCAATACATTTCAGTTTCATGGAAACAGGTGAGACCCACTAAATACTGGATGGAACAGATTTGGTATTTTGATGGTAGAACACGGTTAGACTTGATAAAACTACTGTATGGAATAAAAGCATCTACATTGTGAGTCAGTGAACAGTCAATGCTGCTTAAATGTACACTGTTCTATAGCCTGGTGCAGGCTCAAAACTGATGTGATGAACAAATGACGGAGGTGAAGTTTGTAGGTGAAGCTCTTGGCTCGTTTTGCTGGTCTTAACTCAGGCCATTGTTTGAAGGGAGCCAGAGCAGACAATATTGAGAGTAGAGCAGATGAATGAACTGAACGTAATGCCAATGCTAGAGCTCAGTGTGAATGTTCAACAATGGAAATGTTTTCGATTATGACGCTTGTACAAGCTCGGTGCAGTTCAAAGTTTAACATACTGTGCAATTTAAGTCCATTTCTTGCTAGTACATACTGCAGCAGTATCTCTTAACTGTACACAGTCCCTGTCCTGTTTTGGCTCCCTCTCCCAGCAACATCCTCTGCAGCAGGTTGTCCATTCTGGTGGAGAGCCTCCACCATCTGCTGGGCTGCACTCTGCAGGGGAGGCAGGATCAGCAGGAGCTCCCAAAACCTCCCCCGCTGCTCACAGGTTGCCTCTTCTAGCAGCAGATGGGCCTGGAAACGCAGATGTCGAACCATCTGAGGATTCTCCAACTATCAGGGAATTGGTAACATTAACTATGAGCAAAAGAAGGGCAAGATATACAATTGTATTATAATTTCATATGACAACAAAATGTAGGTAAGAAGTTTCGCAGTTGCCAATATGCACAACTGCTTCAACTGTTATCAGGACATTAAATGGGCGTCATCAGTCACTATAAGCACCATAGATGTGGGACATTAGGGGCCTACTACACCTACTACGTTGTGAAATTGAAAGTGAAACTTAAATGCAACACATTCTAACATGTAAAACTGAATGAAATGTCACGTTTTGAACACAAACAAAAAGGCTTCTTTAGGTTTAGGCAAAAAAGAACAGTTAAGTTTAGGGAAAACGTGTTTTGGATTAAAATAACTACGCACACAAAGACAAGTACACATTGTTGGTTTCACACTGGATGCAAACTCTGGTCTCCTGGGTGAAAACCGTTCCCCGACCGGCACCCTTTTATGGAGTTTCACATTGTCTGTACTACAGTGCCTGACTTATGTTTCTGCTCCTGCCATTATTGCTACGGTCGCTAGAGGTCACTGTCGTGTTCTTTTATACCTTCTATACTAGTGGGTGTAGTAGTCCCCTATTGACCCACATCTATGGGGCTTATACCAACTGATAACGCCTATTTAATAGCCCGACAACAGTCTAATTGGTTGATATGCAATCGTAAGGTGCCCTTTCCTCCATAGAAGGCGGCAGCTGACAGATAATGTAGTAATGAGTTGAGATATAAAAATCCAGTTATAGATATCTACACTGCCCTCACATCCCTCATCCAGTCTGTCTATGGGCAAGAGTATTTCCTGAAGACTGTAAGTTGTTGTTTTTAAATAATAAAAAAAAGATTTTCCTGCCAAACCAAGCATTTTTATTGAGGAGGAAAAAAATGAAGGCAGCAAAATTCAGGCTCTTTTCTGGCCGACTGTAGGAAAACAGACCAGGGTAATTTTAGCTTTAGTTCATAAAATGGGATTTAACTCTTTAGTTACAGGAGATGAATAATTACTAATGTTTGGAGATCTGGTGAAATCAAATGTATAATCAACCAGCCAAAGTAGTTTCTTTGGTCGTCCTGATATCATTTTAAATAACATATTTACCGGAAACCAAAACCGTTATTACATTGAATTCCAAACTTAGATTGGACTTGTGTAAATTAAATCAGGGAATTTTCTAAGTATACATTCTGTTTGTGTGCAGACATTAAAACTACTTTTATATTATGGAAAAGACTTGTTACCACTTATGGCCGTCATAATGGGGAAGTGACCTTTTCTTTTCTGTATAGGTACAGTAGTATTTTTTACTAGTTGTTTTAGTATAAAACATTAAAGTGAAAACTTTTCAAGGGTAATGACTGACAAGATGTTTTAATAAATGATCTGCGGTAATCTCAAGCCTAGGTTATAGTGTCTGTCTTTGCTGGGCTGTGGGGCAGAGTTGAATCAATTCAGTCCTTTGGTCCTCCAGCCTGCCTCTACTGCTGCTGCCTCAGGTGAACGGACCGTTAAGTTCAGCAGGCAGCCACCACATCCTGATATTATTAAAGAAGTCTCCCTGAAGCCAGACCCCGCAGACTAAACTACAGGTGCAAAAGGCCAAGAAAATAAACGGATCCAAGAGAGAACATCAAAAAAAAAAGTTATGCTTTGTCTGGTGCAATGGATGAGGTCAAGTGGCAGAACAGAAATCACAATCCACAGTCACCCTCTCACAGACTGACTGGACTGACCTGGGACAAAGAAGACTTAATGGTTCTGAGGCAAGCAAACTCTTGTCTGTTTGTGATGTCCAGCTGTCTGAGAGGTTTGACCAACTCCTCCTGGACTCTGAAAGCCATTCCGGACACCGGTCGTGTCAAGAAGGTAACCTGCAAATTGCGAAATCTGATCTGAGATCTGTAAAAACTCTTGCGAGACTCACTGCCTGACGACCTATCCTAACTTTAAGATTAATGTAAATTAACATTTCCATTCATATGCAAGATATTTTAGCATGAAGATTACCGTATAACATGCAATACTTTAAGGTGCTAAATGCGAGATTAGGAGCATTTCTCTTGCTTCTGCACGGCTCTCAACATGGTGACAGTTGAGCTGGTGGCTCATAGCTAACGGTGCTAACTATGAAAACAAAGGCAGCAGTGCTAACAGAGCCAACAGTGTTTACTTGGGGTGAACCGGAGGGTGGGGGCTACGCTTCCCTGATGCCGCTGTCAGTTGGGATGGCATTATCGGCTGTAACCGCCGTATGGGAGCAGTGCAGAGCAGTGCAGAGCAGCGGCCTTGAGCTAGCCAGTGGGGCTCATTCACAGGTACGAACATGCACTAAAAGCATGTACAGCTGGTCCGGCTATGTAAACAAAGTACAGAGAAGCTCTGGTTACAACCCACACAGAGGGAGACTTCATTCTCTGCTTAGGTAGACATTATTCCTCTATATCTTTACATAGCAAATAGCTGTTCGCTGCTATATTAATGCTCTGAATGTCAAATAGAGCACCTTTAAAACAAATAATTCTCCTCTGCAAATAACAGAATAGTGAACTCAGGGCCGGCTTAAGGCATAGGCCATATAGGCGTTCGCCTAGGGGCACCGCCTTCTGGGGGGCGCAGGTCACCCTCTAAAAAGATTTTTTTTTTTATATGCCGGTTTCCCATTTCCCTTTCTCATTTTCTGCATTGAGGTAACAAATTAAAGAATAAATAAATACACTTTTCACCCCTGTAACTCTCTTTTTCACACTGTTTCATCTGCCCAGTTGCACTTATTTGTTAATAAAAGTGTAAATTGTAGTGAAACTGACTAAACACTTTTTTTTTGCAAATTTCCCCACTGTGGGACTAATACAGGAATATCTTATCTTAAGCCAACAAATCGGAAATTCGCTTAGGTCACCAAAAGTGCTAGAGCCGGCCCTGAGTGAACTACAAAAGGACACAACCTGCAAGAGGCTTTATTTGTCCTACCTAGAATGATGAGATTGTATTAAGGTAAAGAGCGTCTTGCTGCTCTAGGATAAGATGTTCTGCAGAGTGGGTTTGTAACAGAGTTACCTGCACACAGACATATGCAGGCTTCATGTCACATTCAGCTGTAACATGCACATGGCCAGTCAACCAAAGCATCAGTCTGAACTGACACATGCAAACACTCTGTGAAACAAAGTGTAGAGTCAGCTGCTGTTACATTATTCTGCAATGACAGAATAGAGAGTTCTTATAGGTATTTGAACCCCTTCATCATCTATCTGGAGGCTACTAAACTCTGGGATGTGTTTCGCCCATTCCACCAGCAGGAGGAGTTGCGGCTTCATGGACTCGAACACGTCTCCCACACAGGCTGCCTTCTGGGTGTTGATGCAATGACTCCTAGGTGAGACCAGAGCTGGGAACCGAGAGCAGCAAAGCATAATGTGAGTTCACAATGGGCTCAGGTGATACTGCAAGGTGGGAATGAACCTCTGAGAAGGTGTGTGAGTGTGTATGCGTGGAGGGAGATAAATGGGGGGATGAGGAAGGTGATCATGCTGCTAGGTGTATGAGTTCTTTGGCGCTCAGAGAGCTGTGAAGGTTAAAGCAAGACAAGACAGGTAGAGGAGTTTTTTTTTTTATGGACCAGTGGTAAACAATGCTGGATGGAGACCACATGATGACCAATTTGAAATATACACCCCAGAAGCATATACTGTAGTGGCTCATTTACCACTTTTACATGGAAAAGCGCTGTATATCTGGTTGTTATTATGCATTTGAAGGTAATTGAACATCGGCACACAATCCCAGACCTAGTGGTGCAATTAATTGGCTATGATGGGGTCCCTCTGCAATTTTGTCATTTCTAAGAAGCAACTGAATAAAGCCTACAGCTACAGAAGTGAATGCTGTTTTAAATGTACCCTATATCTCCGTCTCTGGCCCTCATCTACATGATTTACAGAAATAGGGATCCTTTGGCTGACATACAAAACTTTGTATCAGAGATCTTAAGCAATGGTGTGTTACCTGTTGCCCACTGTTTGTGCCTTGTCTCTGTGACTGTTGTTGCTGCCTCTCTCATTCTGAGCAGCTGGAGATTAAAGAACCATCAGCGAAGTGTCTTGGCTTCTCCAGACTTCTCCTCTACTCTCCACTTTTCTACCCACCGCGGCTGCAAACATCTCCTGTAAGAAAATGCCTATACCCTTTGCCTCCACAAGGTCCCTCTATTCTCTGTGACATTGAAGATGTTGTTCATGCCAACATTAGCCGTGCCAGATGTGGCCTACCATGCAAATGTGGCAGAAATTACAGAGAAAATGTATTTTTCTACTGAAGTCTCTTTCTCTGTGGAGATTGACAAGTGTATCTGTTTTAGAATATCTACAACCACCTTGGACTTCTAACCACTGGCGCACTTTACACTTACTTTACACTACACATCCTATGTACCACTTTATAGACTGCACATATGTACATATTACATTTATTTATTGTACATACTACATTTATTTATTGATGGACTGTACACACTATATTCACCCATTCACTCTGTATCTTTTATGTCTCTATTTATTGTTTTTATAATTTTTGTATACCTTTACCTCTCCTGCTTTTCACTCCGTTTGCTGCTGTTGCTGCTTTGACACCCGAATTTCCCTCCGGGGATTAATAAAGGTTCATCTTATCTCATCTTATCTTATCTTTTTACTTAGTAAAAGATTATTTTTACACTGTGGTATTACTACTTTTACCTAAGTAAAGTTTGAGTACTTCTTCTACAGCTGTTCAGAATGGTAGTATGGTCTTAATAAATAGCACCTGTCTTTAATGTGAAATAATTGTGGGGTTTATGCGATATGATATGATGGGTGGAAAGTGTATCTACATTGTAATGAAATGTTAAAAGCATAAAGAAATCTACATTTTCATTTACATTTTATGCCGTATACTGGGCGTAGAAACACTGACTAAAGAGTAAAAAAATAGTGATCAGAAATCTTATTTATAATACAGATGGAAACATTATTTCTCCTTCTCCTCTTTTCTGTCTCTTCATTTATCTTCTCCTTTCTATTACATATCTATACACAAAGTTTCTCCCTGATAAGGAAAAAGGTGTTGTGAAAACAGAACGACGACAAATATAGAGAAACCCTACATCGAAACAAAGTTGTATAAAGTAATGTTTTAATCCTGTTGTGTAGTCCTATCTTTATTTGATGTATCTTGCATGTATCCAGCAGCTTCTTACATTTGCCGCTGACAATAAAAAGTGGGCGTGGATGCCTGGATGCTTGATGGTGTGGATTATTAGTCATCACATGTTGATGACCCCTCTGCGAGAGTCATTAGAAACAGAGCAGTCTGGATGGCCTCAGACTGATTCCAATATGGTTCCACAAAGTCAGACAACAGGAGCGAGTGTCAGAGTAATCAGTCATCAGAGCTGTCCTCTCAGCAACCAATCAGGGGCGTATTAATCAAACTAGAGGAGGAGAAGGCGCGGGAGGCTCCCTCTGTGCTTCACTGACATGGTCCTGCATGACAATGTCCCAAATGAATCTCCATCAGGAGTAAACAGTTACAGGGAGCGTGCTCAGAGGAAAAGTACAAAATGACTGGCTGCTGGAGGAGTCTTGTTTAATGCTTGCTTATGTGTTTTCTACCACAGCTGTACTCCTGGCTTAATGTTTTGAAAGTGATATTATGCAAACCAGGCAAATTAATGAAGTAAACATTTAAATTAGTAGCCTTGGCCTTTACTTCAGGGGGTTGTGAGCAACATCTTCCCAGAAAACTGTAGAGCAAATATTTAAGTATGCTGCTCAGCCATGTTAATTATTCATGTGTAGTAGAGACAATTCACGGCTCCTCTGATCGCATCTCTTTCTCCTTGCTTATCTGTGGGAGTCGATGGAGGAAAAGGCCAACGGTGGACACACTGCACATAGACACACATGGAAATGAATGCTGGTGGATTCAAAGACACAAAAACATCTGTTCCTTTATTGAACCACCCTTGATCCCCTTGTTTTATTTAGACACGACATGTTTCAAATATAAATGGTGAAATTTAAACCATTGATGCAGGTAAACACCGAAGGTGCACTGTATTGAATAGGAAAAGAAAGTTGCTTAAGAATTTCCTCTGACCGTCCTTTCTCATTGCAGCAGTGAAACATAGTCTGCGGTATCGACACTGGTTACTTTTGTCTTTGTCTGCAGGACATTGCCTGTTGAACCTGAGAAAATGTGCAGTGTATAAACACGGATGCACACACTGCAGATCATTTTAATACAGTGAGATTATATCAAAAGAGTACTCCACCAATTCAGCATTGCTCTTCTATTTCATGTTTTTTAAATAATAAAAAAAATGCATTCTTTTTCCTTCCCAAACCTGCTGCCTACATTATCCACAATGCAATGCAACCCTCTGACAGTCCAGTCACTCTCTGTTCCAATACCCATACTACCATACTATTTAATAGAAAAATATTTGGTATGTCCCAATAAATAGTATGTCATTTGCAGTATAAAAATACCAGGATGTCCTGCTACATCCAGTTGTATTTTGCAGTATACAAGCCAGCATGCTTTTCTGGTTATTCTGACCCACAATACTTTGCGCTGTGGATATGCAGACCTGTAAACAGATGATGTGTGAAATTGGTGGAGTTCCCCTTTAATATTTTCCAGAAGAAGAAAATGACACATGTTGAATATTCTGAGGTATTGACCTGACAACTCACTGTTCACTCAGGCACACTTGCTAATGCAAGCTTAGACATGACAGAATCTGCTGTCTGCAAAGCCTGGCTCATCAGCTGCTCACATGGGAAAGTACCAACCCTACAGCTACAGTATATTTCACCATTGATTTAGAGTCCTCTGTCATTACATATATGTTATTGTTTCCATGCCTGGACTGGTCCCAGTGACTACACCCTGCTTTTCCATTGCTATAAGTGACGTTTCTTCTTCACATCTCACAATGGGTGATAACTTTAACACCACAGAATAACTGCTCATTTCAACTTGAATAGACACCTATTTCAAATTCTCCACATCATTGTTATTGCTCCCTGTGTGTATTGTCCGTCACAAAGACTTTATTGTAATATGTTGGTGGATACGATAAGAATGAATACAATGTAGTTGAATAACTGTTAGACAACTGTAATTCTTTGTATGTGGGTGTAGAGCAATTTGGCGTCTGCAGTTAGTACAAAATGCAGCTGCTCATCTTTTATTTTATTTTATTGCTTGTTTGTAAGGTTTTAACTAACTAGACACAAAAACAGTGGCAACCGTGCCTTTACGGTGGCCGCCCCTATCCCTGGAACAGTTTACCTTTACATATATAATTTGCTCAGACTACAGAAACATTTAAATTGCTGCTGAAGACCCACCTCTTCTCATTGGCGTTTAATTAAAGCACCAGTGGGTAGAATTGGAGAAAATCTGATTTAAAAAACAAAAGTTATTTTTATGAAACGGTCACTATATACTGCATGACCCGGCAGCCATGTTGAGATCAGTTGAGGAAATACCAAGCACCGCCTACACAGCAAAATCGCCAGTGTTAATCCAACACTTAAAGAGTCAATTTTAACACTGAGCCAGTGAACATATGGTCCCTATCTACAGAGTGTTAAAGTTACACTGAACGTAGTGTTGAATTTTCAGAGTCAATTCAACTCTAGAAAGAGTTAATATTTTACACTACACTACACTGAGAAGTGTTACTCAAGTTTTACACTATGACGAAAATAACACTCATAGAGTTATTTACAGTTGACACTGAATTTTAAAGTGTTAATCAGAATTAACTCTTATTAATTTACTCTTCATGAGTGTTAAACCAACTCAACACTAAGCGTTGATTTTTGAATGACTCCTGCCAGTGTTAAAACAGATTCACTCGTATACTTACTCCCTTAAAGTGTTACTTTAAGGGAGTGTTACTCCC
>CAKAOI010027829.1:47773-67917 GCA_916701655.1 Sebastiscus albofasciatus
TATTGTCCGTCACAAAGACTTTATTGTAATATGTTGGTGGATACGATAAGAATGAATACAATGTAGTTGAATAACTGTTAGACAACTGTAATTCTTTGTATGTGGGTGTAGAGCAATTTGGCGTCTGCAGTTAGTACAAAATGCAGCTGCTCGTCTTTTATTTTATTTTATTGCTTGTTTGTAAGGTTTTAACTAACTAGACACAAAAACAGTGGCAACCGTGCCTTTACGGTGGCCGCCCCTATCCCTGGAACAGTTTACCTTTACATATATAATTTGCTCAGACTACAGAAACATTTAAATTGCTGCTGAAGACCCACCTCTTCTCATTGGCGTTTAATTAAAGCACCAGTGGGTAGAATTGGAGAAAATCTGATTTAAAAAACAAAAGTTATTTTTATGAAACGGTCACTATATACTGCATGACCCGGCAGCCATGTTGAGATCAGTTGAGGAAATACCAAGCACCGCCTACCAGCCGGAGCACACTTTCTCATATTGCAGCTAAACAGTGCACTACGAGATGTTTCAACGTTTCAGGCAAGAAATAGGCATTACAGTAACAGAACATTGATTCATATTTGATCAACACTGCCTAGTTTGACCATTTGATCGGAATTTGCGAGTGATTGACAGCTGCCGCCGTTCAATGAACAGCCAATAGGAACGCTCTCTCTCTGAAATGACCTGGCCAAAGTCTCCCATCACGGGCTAGATTTTTTAAAGCCTGAAAACATAATCAAGAGGAGGTGCAGTCATCTAGTTTTCTCACAGAACACTTGAATTATAATATGCTGAAAGGTTATTATTCAATTTTTGCCCAATGATGCCAAAAACATTCTGCCTACAGGTTTAAGTTGAGCTTGATTTGATCTTCTTTTTGTGCACATTATGTTCATTGTCTTCCTCTGTTGTAGTTATTTTCTTTGTATTAATTTGTATTTTATGACTGTTCAGCACTTTGGTGAACTGCGGTTGTATTTAAATGTGCTATACAAATAAAGTTTGACTTGACTATTGAGGATGATGATGGAACTATAGTTGTAAGTGTGGTTGTTGCAGCCGTCACAGCTGGATGCACCATAGTGTTTACCTACTCCATCTGTCCTACCTCCGCAGGCTTTGACAGTGATGAGGTTGGTACTGACACTGGTGAGTTTGTCAATTAAAAGTAGACACTAAAAAATGTATTGAAAATACACAAGCTTTGAATAGCAGTGATAGACATTAGCATTGTAAGGGAGTGGGATTCTCTATGACCTTTAAGACCTCTTTTATTTGGTTGCTAATGAATAAGTAAATACCTCTGAGTCTAATCTAATAAGCCCCAAAAGCATCTGAGACAGATCACATAGCTGAGAGAACATCAGCTTTGTTAGGAGCAGACAGGCACCTTGACAGAGACGATCATTCATGATCCCTCTCATCAGCGAAGGCACATAATGAATCGTAGTCCACCTCTGTGAACAGAAATAACCTTGTACATGGACCGAACTTTGCAGCGAGGTGTTGATTGGGAATTTACGGCCCCTTAGGAATCAGCTTGGCACTGTTTCACAGGTCTGGCAGGAGCAGTGGTGATGATAATAAAAGGTAGAGATATCAGTGCTATGTGGCTGCCAGTGCCATGGGCCACGGAGGAGCACTGCTACTTATTACTCAAGAGGAAGAGGAAACTCCCCATTTAATTAAAGCAGTTAGAGGTCAGCGGCAAGCCAAAGTCCACTACTCTCCTCTGGCTAATTTTACATTGGGCGCTCTGTTTGAATTTATCCTCCTTCCATGTTGCTCTAAATTGCATCCTGCCAGTGTTTGATCGCTGCAGGATTGTCTCCCTTAAAAGCACAGACCGTCAAACACACATTCATGGCGCAGCGTTCCCGCGCTGATGCCCGTATACTGTACAGGCCGCAGGCTATAATGTATGTAAATTGCATATTTAGTTTAGGGAGATGAAGCAGCTAGGGATTACAATTTTACAAGGAAAATGCTTTCTGTGGTCAAAGATCAGTTAGATTGAATTAAGAGATTAGAATACATTTGCCCCGCAGTTATCTGGATTTGAAGAGCGGCCTGTTGGTAAAGCTTCTTCATTTTAAGTGGCAAGGAAAAGGGCCTGATTCAACTCAACTGAGCCCTAATTATAACGATGACAGAGGATAAGATTATGAAGGAAATTAGATCAGAACGTAACCTAATGTAGACCGCCGAAACCATTAGTCCAAGGACAGAAAATTAATCTGCAACTATTTTGATCAATGATTTATCGTTTAAATTATTCCTTAACCCAGAATGCCAAATATTACCTGTTTCCATCTTCTCAATTGTAATCATATCTTTGGAAAGTATCCTTGGGTTTTGATCGGAATAAGCAAACAATTTATAGACCTTGAAATTGTGAGGGGCCACAGGTGGATATTCTTTTAGAGCAAACAATTAAATGAGAAATTAATCAGTAGATAAATCGATAATGAAAATAATCATTAGTTGCAGCCCCAAACTGAAGTATTTCCAACATGGTTCTCTTTCTGAGAATAATCCTTGCTACGATGTCAGCGTTTTGTGGAGTGACCGCTGAAGACACTCAGGAGGCCTATATGCTTCTGGACCGGAGTGATATAGGTGAACTATTTGTTCGTAGTGGTAACACCATCATCATGTTGTTTTAAATGCTCAGTGTCTGTGCTGCAATGAGTGCACTGTTCTCCAGTTTAAGGATGGTCCCAGAAAGCTTTGTGGTTCTGATTAGGCTCTTTAGTTTCCTATGGGTTCCTCTTTATCACAGGTGTGTGTGTGGACCCAATACCTTTTCTTCTTCATAGCTTTTGTTTTTGTCTTCTTGATCTGCTCTCTAGGTGTTGAACTTTTTCATGATTACACTTTTAACATTTTTGAGGTGTGAGTTAAAGGAACAGTGTGTAACATTTTGGGGGATCTATTAGCAGAAATGGAATATAATATTCACAACTATGTTTTCTTTTGTGTATAATCACCTAAAACTAAGATTCGTTGTGTTTTCGTTAGCTTAGAATGAGCTGTTTATATCTACATAGGGGGCGGGTCCACTTCACGGAGTCCGCCATGTTTCTACAGTAGCCCAGTATGGACAAAACAAACACTGGCTAGAGAGAGAGAGCCTTTCACGTTTTTACATTACCTGAAGGCCACCGTAGTTCTCAAACACACTTGTGAAACTGCGATAACGTGAGTACGTGGTACCGTCAGCCACCGTCTGACTTCTGTTGCTCCTAAAGTAGTATTATTATAGTAAGGATAACTTCTGAGCGAGGGGAACGGCGTTACCACGGTTTTGTACTCGGTGGCTCACATTACCGCAGTCTTGGAAAGTGAGGAGTGAGCGGAGGGGTACTCATTTGATTGCAATTGTGTGGTGCAACCACACCACTAGATGTCACCAAATCCTACACACTGTACCTTTAAAAAGCTGCTCCGCAATGGTCCACTCCACTGACCACGAGTGATTTATTTATCGAGTGATTTATTTATATATTCATTTATTTTTGATTTTGGCAGGTTCAGTCCTATGTTTCCATGTTTCTTATCAGTAAAGCATATAAAGGGGAGAGTTCAGAGACTGGTCAAGAAAACTCACTGTGAAGATGGAAAACAGATAAGACCTGAGAGAAAAACATGTGACTTACATGTTACAATACATTCATGACTTGTTAATCCTATTAGGAAAATAAATGTCACCAAAAAAGTCCAAAAGTTGCATGCTGGGATGTCTTATAAAATTTTAACTGCAAATTTACATGGTTTTCTCTTACCTTGGACAATCAATATGGCACACAGGACTGATATAGCACAAACACACACAGTAGGAGACTCTTGATAAGAGTACCTGATCGCCTGATTAACCTTACCTTTAGTTTTACCAATACCATCGCAGGGGGCGCATGTGACATTTGCTTATAACCGTTTTTTTTTTGTCTCCACAGCGTTGATAAAGACTATTTTACTTTCATGATGGAGAGGGACTTCACTCCATTTTTCACCTTTGCCCATAAGTAGTATACCATCATACCTTTGGTGTTATTGATCAGCACAAAAAAGCTAATCTATACTTCTTTGATTCAGATAACACAAGTAATCAAGATAGTTTGGTCTTGAATAGTCTGTTCAATCACTACTAAATCTCCAGACAAGTCATTATGACTTAACAAAACTATTCACTCTGCATTCTCAGAAATGCCATGTTACATTTGAGAAATGCCATTCAGAAAACAAAAACTAATTCCCCACCGTGCATTCATTATTTATTCATTGAAAAGTTGAATGAGTAGTTTGTATTCATTGACTTTGTTGTAAAGAGAGAAAATGATGGTCAGGTTTGAAAAAAACAAATGCCATGGTTAATTTCTAGATGCAAGTCTACGTGTTTACTTTCTATTTAATCTAGTTTTCTACAATCAATTTTTAAAAACATTTTATTTCGATTAAATAAACAATTCCCTCTCTGTATCTCTTAGGAATATGAGATAGTGTGTGTGTGTTTTGGGAAAGAGTTTTGAAAAAGTGAAAGACAGGGATAAAGGTGAACGTGGTCATACATTTTTTTTTTCTCAAATTATAACAAATTATATGTCAGACCACATATGAGCTTTCCCAGTACTGATATCCATCATACTTTGGTGTAATAGGATTTCCTGGGTGAGTAGCACTCCTTCCTTGAATGTCACGCTAGGCCGCAGGTCAGACCTCCCCTGGCAGTGGCTCGCACACACTCAAGCTTTGTTTAGGTGATTGATAGATCATCAAAACCTCAAAGAGGTATGAGGACTGCAGAATAGGCTTCTGTGCTCTGAGAGATCCTATCAGGAAAGGGTTAAAAATGACCCATCTGAACACGTCACCTTCAAAATAAAAGATAATTGTCACGTCAGGAACTATAACTATAAACTACAAATGTTTTCAACTCTTATACTTTAAATGTATAATTTTAAACTCTCAACAATGTGTTTTGAGTTAATATAATATTAATCAATTACAAAAAAGAACGGTTAATGTTGATTCTATCCATCTGTTTTAATTGATCCCCTGTGGATGAGGAAAACAGTCATACAGGTAGATGAACATCATTCAGAACAAATGACAAGACAGGATTTTTTTCTGTCCACTGGGGGGAGACAGAGTACAACATATCTGGCCAAACCTGCCTCGCTTCGAATCTGTGTAGAAGCCAGAGCTTACTAAAGCACTGCATCACCAAGGTAGTTATAAAACACTTTCATAGGTATAATCTACCTGATATTTATCTGTGTTCTAAAAAACAGCATTGGCTTTTTGCCTTTCTACTATACTGCTTAAACCAAAAAAAGTGTCAGCACCCATAAAACTTTTTATTTTAAATTAATGTAAGTATGCTTTAGGTAGGGGCTGCACGGTGGTGCAGTGGTTAGCACTGGTGCCTCACAGCTAGAGGGTTGCAGGTTCGAATCTGACTTGGGGCCCTTCTGTGTGGAGTTTGCATGTTCTCCCCGTGTTAGCGTGGGTTTTCTCCGGGTACTCCGGTTTCCTCCCACAGTCCAAAGACATGCAGGTTAGGTTAATTGTTGACTCTAAAATTGCCCGTAGGTGTGAATGTGAGTGTGAATGGTTGTCTGTCTCTATGTGTCAGCCCTGCGATGGACTGGCGACCTGTCCAGGGTGTACCCCGCCTTCGCCCAATGTCGGCTGGGATCGGCTCCAGCCCCCCCCCGCGACCCCTAACGGGATAAGCGGTTGCAGATGAGAGAGATGAGAGATGCTTTAGGTAATATTCATTGACGCGTTACTGAATTAGCTAAACATATTAAAGATATGTTGGCATGATTATGATTATTTGTCCTAAATTCAACACTGTTAGCTTATAGGCTTACTTCCCATACCCTGCATTTGGGTACATAATATAGACTTGTTATTGACTTTTATACATGTAGCCTATATTAAATGAATAGAAGGTCTTTTCTATACTTAAAATGAAAAAAAAGCTAACACAACTACACACCAAACTACGCTGCCACAACTACAGTACAAGCTAAATTATATTTTATATTTTGTAAAAATAAAACATTAAAGCCTGCGATGTAAACAGCAAAGTTAGCTGTCTATTATTGAACAAAGAATGCAGTTTTAAAAAGATAGAAGCAGTCACACATAAAGATTCGATCATTCATAAACAGAACAAAATCCATTGTCCAGTAATTCATCACACCTCAAGAGCAAAAAATAGTCTCTTCTCAGGCCCTCTATCCTGCCCCGACATACTGTATGCCTGGCAATCTCTGACCAGCTCCATGTGTGACCCTCACTCACATAAATAATTTATGCTTTTCCAGGATTACAATAGAAATAAAAGACAGGAGTGCTGCATAACAGATACAGGTTAGAAAACAGTAAATGAATGAAACATTCTGGAAATATCTGCTCTTTAGATAAGAGCATTTTTCTGTGGAGCATTTCTCCAGTCCAAACCAGGTCTGACACATTTGTCTCTGTGAATTTGATTAATAAAGCTAGATCTCAAATCTCCACCTGAATACCAATGCAGTGATAAACCCTCAAAGATTAATACAATATACAAAAAAAGTGGAGCCTTTGGAGTTTCATTCAAAAATGGGGGTAGAGTAAAACAAAGCAGCAAAAATTGGTCATAAAAGCATGGTAAGCGCATGATTTAGTGGGGCGATAAAGAGTGGAAAGGTGGCCATTCATCATGGAGGCTAGCTCACCAGGAGAGGGCCTGTCACAGACACCAGCAGGTCTGGGAGGCATTTCGAGAGAGAGAGAGAGAGAGAGAGAGAGAGAGAGAGAGAGAGAGCCTCCAGTTGCCCCAACAACCTGTTTGTTCCAATGTCTTTTCCAGATGGACACATACAGACCTCAGATGGGTGACGAGTGCTTTGTCTTTGCCGCTCTGCAACTTCATTGTCACAACAGTGTTGAAGGATGGATGTTGTTAACTGCAAAGCAAAGTAGAGGACCAGATTTAAGAAGGTTTAGAGCTGCAGAACCAGATGATGGGAACAAAAGAAGCTTTATTGTGGTAACTTCAGATTATACTACATTACACGGGTTTATGAAGAAAACATTGACCCTCATCAATGAATTGAATCAAAAAGGACCCAAAATGCAATCCAAACCATCAAAGAACAAATAAGACAAAAAAAAACATTTGTTGAAAATAAACACACCTGCATTTTTATAATTGAAACATACACCTATTGGCAATTTTAAAGCTCCATGAATTAATACCTCCTGTCAACACCTGTAGTTGCCTATTTGCACTGAATTAACTACTAAGAACCACACAAGCAAAACTGTGCATCACCATACATAAGCATTTCTTTATCTCTCATTAATATCATATGCCTGTCTCAGATACACATCAAGCCAGTTTGTCAAGTCAGACAGAGTGCCTGAGTTAATATAGAAGATAGAAGTGACTGATTTCAGTGTTCAATAATCTTTTTACATTTAATATTTCTTGTTTGTTGGCTACTTTCAGAGCAGTATTTTGGTGTTGTGGTCCTAGTTGAATATATTGAATAATATAAATTTTCAGTGGGATGCACTGCACAGTAAGACTTTTTAAGTTTCCCAGATTCTTTTATTTAGCCAAACAAAGTTGACTAAACTGTCCTAAGGTGTAGAACAAATCGCTACAGGAACAGCTTTGTTCCAGCTGCAATTGTTAATTTAAATAAGTCCTAGCAGCTTTTGCACATATTTATGGAAGGTTTATCCCTTTTCTCATTTTATTGTGTCTCTTTTGTCCTGATATTTCAGTGTTTTTTATATTGTTCTTGTGGCCTTCTTTTTGCTGGGTCCTGATCCCAGTAAGCCTTTAAGTACTCTTTGTCATGTTTTTGGTGTGTCTGTCTCTTGTCTGTGCTCTACCTTATTGTCAATACGGATGCCATCCTCTAGTTTTTGCTGCAAAACAAATCGACCTATGGGTACAAATAAAGTCACCTGAACCCCTGAACCTAAATGACAGTATGACACATTTCCTTTTTTTGTTTATTTTTTTTTAAAATTTATTACTAAAATTATTTTATCAGATTAAGCTAGGCTACATTCATTTCCATTTTAGTAATTTATTATTTTTATGTTCATGTACCTACCATTACGTGCTTCACTTTCAACCATGTTTTCAACAAGCAAAGAGATACGTCATTTCCGGCTGCCATCTTTGGCTTAATTTAAACAGCCACATTTGAAGACGAGTTAAACGTTTAACTTCATCTTTATTAAGCAGCAGACGGAACACTTTTAGCTTCAGCTGGAAAGCAAAGTCTTTCAGAAATCTGAAAAATGTCTTCAAAACAGAGGTAAGTGTTGTCATTACGACCCGCTGGGTTTTTAAAAGTTTAGGTTTTACATTACTTACAGAGCGGATGCTTGACGTTAGTTTACGTTAGCTTACGCTCAACGTCAACGTCACCGCACTCAACGTCAACGGCCACAAATCGGAGCTACAGCCTAGCAACCTACTGGTAGACATTACAGAGAACAAGTTTAGATGTGGGACACCTGTCCAACAGGAGGCTGCCAGGTAGATAAACTCCTCAAGGTAAAGCAGACATTTAGCAAGCTAACCAACACATTTGTCAGAAGTGTTAGCTAGAAAATAAGAATAAAGCTAATAACTCAGGTGGCCACAAACACAACACCACCACCAGTTAGATGACACTGTAACTGTTAATGTTGCATTCAGTGTCTGTTGGATAATTTCTAGTTTTAAGCTAACTTGTTGTCAGCCATTATGGCCTATTAAGATCATATTATACCAAGATTCAAGAAGATTCAAGATGTTTATTGTCACGCCGGTTATACAGGTACAATCGTGTGAAATGTTTTTTACTAGGAAGATTAAAAATAATAAGTTATATTACAATTATAAAATGAACTACTTTGTACAAGGCATATTAAGAATATATACATTAAGAACATATACAGTATATACAGTATAAGATATATTTTTGTGTGCTAGGGTGTCGTATGAATTGTCTATTTAAAAGTCTGATGGCCTGGGGGAAAAAACTGTTCCTCATTCTGCTGGTGAGAGTCCTGGGTGTCCTGGAGCTGTATTACTGTGTTTTATGCCTAAATTAAGCTAACGTTACCAAAAAGGTGTGTGTACTCAGTAGGCCTATCTTCAGTCAGTTCTCTTTAATCAAAGTGCTGTAGGGGAAAGGGTCCATGTTTCCTGTTATTTAGTTGACTAAGTTGTTTTTAGAGACCTTTTTAAGGACAATAAAAGATCAGTTCAGATAGGATAAATATTAGGCTAGAGGTGTAAAAAATGTGTGCCCTGCGCCTCCATAAATATACAGCTTATCCATTGTATTAATCTTGTTTCAACAGCACAAAATGACTGTATGTCAATGTAAAGCATGTCCTAAAATATATTAACACACATAATATAGTTGCTGAAATGCCGTTAAAACATTTATTATCTAGACACATAAAACTTACAACCAAATTTACTACTGTGTTGATATTGTTTGACATGCAAATCACTACCAAATAAGGGCTTTTTGGACCAATGAATGTACTGAAAAACAGAAGAAAATAAGGGCTGTATTTATTACCGGGAGTAGGTTTTGGTGCTAGCTTTGACAATATAAGCCGTGAGGTGATAAAAAATTGTGTACCGTTATAAACTTTATTTCTTGGTTGGGCACAGTGACTCCCTAATGTCTTGTCATCGCTGTGAGGTTTCCAGGAAAAAAATGTAGTGACTGGCTGTTGGCTATAGCTTCATAATCATAGTTGTGACAGTGGTATATATCTTCTCATCTAGTTCTTGGCAAGATGCATACTAACGCAAATTAGCATATTTCCCAAAATGGCAAACTATTTCTTTAACTGCAGTCCTACAGAATAGCTGTGCGGGGCCCTGCATTCACCAGAGATTGGTTCTCTAAAATTGTATATTTATACTCTTAGGGTATTGTAGATGCTCTTGCCAATATAAATATAAATCAAAAGTGCAGTTTATGTTATGAATACACACCTCATGGACAATATTGCTGGCTTAACTTGCTTTTTGCCACTCTTTGATGGCCACTCATCAAAGCCCAGCACTTTAGTCTAGTGGCTCCTAAAATCAGAGCTGTTATAGTGATTATGCCCTTACATAATAACTTTTAAAGTCTCAAGGTCATGGTGTCACTATGACCTTGAGTGCTGTAGATTAAGTAAGTTGAGATGTGTGTGTTGAACAAACCACAGCTAACAGAAGTTAAAAATTGGCTCAAGTGGTGTACCCCTTTTGCCTGTTTCGTTGTCAGAATTAATAAAGCAAATCTTTGTGTGGCCTTGTCAAGATGCTTTCATATGCCACCCATCTGTTTTAAGGACCTTTCTTTGGTTATGTAAACAGGAAACCAGACATCCTAAAAAGTGTTGGGGCTTTGTGTGTCAGGGTTAATAATAGTTTGAAGCTGTATCTTTGCATATTTGCTGTTTCTAAAGTGTCAGTGGAGGAAATGTGATTTGATCACTGAACTTTGGATGAATCTGTATTTTCCTGCTTGTAATTTTTTTTCTTTTTGAGGTCTGAGTGTGTCTCCACAACAACAAATACAAGAAAAAAAGGGTATACTGTGAAGAATGAGTTAAAAAAACTCCTTTTTCCAAGTTCCACTGTGATCCAGAATTTTAATTAAAACCACTTGTTCCCAAACCTGCACTTAATGTTTCCCATTAGTCATGTTTGAGGGATTACAGACAGCACCAATGAAAGTCAAAGTATAAATGGAAAATGCAGATGTGCGAACAATGCGGCTCGATTTATAGCTATCACGGCTTTTTTTTTTTTGTAATTTTGGAAAATTAACTGGCATTGACAAGTTTCCTTAAGTCCACTTACAATTAAACATGACAGGAAAAATCTGGAAGAGGTTTCTTGGTTTGCGGGTCAGCAGGGGAGCTCTTCAACCAAGTTTAAAGATTTCTCAGAAAACATCTGATTCTTTTCAATCACATTATCAGCACTGCCCGATAAAACCGGAAACAGGCTATCACTAATCCATGTATTTCATTTGTATTAATTTTATTATAATGGAAGATAGCATGATTTTCTTTGTGGCCACTTATTTTGAAACATTTGAAGTTGACAGTTTAAAGATTCACCATGATCATACAGGCATATTGGTGCTAAGCAGCACCGTGATATCATCATCTGGTCAGTGAATAACTTTCATATGGGATGCAAACACACTAATAATTGCCAAGGTATCAGGTTTACTATGCTGTATCTTGTCTGCATGCATTGTGAATTGTTGGTGCCCCCTTGATCCAGGGTTAGTACCTCTGTCAGTCAAGCCTCGTAGTTTCTTCCTCAAATGTCTCAGGACGGAAAAAAAGGCAGACAGGATAGCCTCTGCTCCTTATTCATTTCCTAGTGCCCTCTGCTCAAATATCATATCCACACTGGCAGAGAGCATGCCTTAATTAGGTATTGCATGTACCTTAGGTATATGTCTTTAAATATGTGCTCCTTATTTGATCTTTCAGAGATGTTTCTCTTTTAAACCTACCACCTACAGTGTGATTCCGCATTTAAAATGCAGTGAAGAGTATTATTCAACTAAAGCAGAAGATAAAAAGACTTTTCTTGCTTGTGTTTTGATGAGAGAAGAAGCGAGGCATAGAAGAGCAGTTAATTTTTATACTGCATCCAGCTCCAGAGGAAGGGAAGGCAATGATCAGTAATGAGTTTGGCCGTTGGCCCAGTATGATTATTAAGAATTGCTACTGATAACAACACACACTGTATGAATTATATCATGGCATTGGCATTTGTAATCACATCTTTGCTTTCCCCGCTCTCCTTTCTGTTTGTGAATTAGCACCCTGTCAGCTCTCCTGCAGATCTTCAGAGAGGGAAGAGAAGGGAGAGGGAAAAAGAAGAGAAATGACTGTGCAAGGGTTTCAAAACCAGGTATGAAAGTATTTTTTTTTTTTTTTTCGCTTTTCAAGATTTTGGCATATTTATGGGGCATTACTGTAGGAGCGGGCCATGTAATGTTATTTGCAGAAAGCACACATTGTTCACATCAAGCTTACAAAAGCTGAGGGCACAGCCATGTGATCATGACCTCGCAGCTGAAGGGCCAAGCTGCGTGAGGCAAATGGGATCCAGCATTTGTGAGAGCTCCACACGATTAATAATGGAACCAGGTTATGAAAATAATAAAAAAGTAGGAACATTACTTGTCCTAAAGCTTTGTGTTAAGCAGCCTAAGGCACCCACACAATGCCGGACTGGAGAGGCGCGATATGATGCAATTGCTTTGCCTATCAAATCACTTGCTCGGTAAGAGGAGAGGGAGAATAGACCTTAGTAAGTTGTGATCAAAAATATAACTCTGATCCCAAAAGATGTTTTACACATGACTGTGAATGTGGAAGTCAATAGTGTTGCAGTGTTTTTCTTCCTGTTGGATTAAAACACATTAATAGTGAGGATCAAATATTTGATGTACCTTCTTGGAATATATCTAAAACTCAAATGTTATTTAAAAAAATAAAAATAAAGCAACATTACACATTGTAATTCATGTCAGAGTATTCCAATCTGTCAAAATGATGCCATGTTATACAATATGTGTGTGAATGGTAAGATGGAAAGCTAGAGGCCTGCATTGTCCTGACTATAGAAGTGTAACCACTGACTCTCGGGGCTGAGTCAGACGAAAATGTGGTGTGCTTTTACTCTGCTCGGCCAAATGTGAAATAAATAAAAAGAAAGGAAAATGGCTGCTCTCTTGGCTGTACCCTTGGTCCCTTGCTCTTTGTTAAAACCATATCTCTGCTGCTCCATTGCCCCCAGCTACATTAAATCCCATTAAATTCACCTTCATTAAAGCAGTCTTCTACTCCTTGCAGCAGCCCTGGTGCGGGCCTCTCAAGGACAGAGCAGTAATGAGGGTGGACTGGATTTAACCTTGAAGAGTACAGGTTTTCATTTCCAAATCAATAACTTATGGTTCAAAACTGCCACTAGATCCAGGCTATAATTTTCAAGCATTAATTGTGTGGATTATGTTTCTCCAGCAGTGAGAAGGTATTTAACTTTAAGCTGCAGTGTAGATATTGCATTTATCATTTATTTTTTTCCTTTTTTTATAATAGGAATTGACAGCTTGCACATTTTCTGTATTAGTGACTTTGTGTGCCTGTGTACACTTTGCTGCACAGATGGGATAACTTAGGGAGATTGTATTTCAAAGACATTGTATGAGTAAAGGTAATTAGGCTGTACAGTGAAACCAAGAAACCAAGAGGGCAGTAGGCTGGAATGTCTCCTTCTCCTCAATCCAGCATTGCAGCACAGTGTCATCATTCACTCTAAAGAGCTAGGAATATAAGAAATCTCCTTCACAGCTGTGGCATGTCACCTGCTGTCAAAAGAAGTCGGGAAATATGAATTATGAATGAAAAAATTAACACGTGGGTTATGGCAGGGGCAAAAGGAAAAGGAAAAAAATGCCTCATTTACAGTAAAGGATTGAAATGAACTCTTGTACTTCTCCACATTTTAGAGGGACATTATCTGTAGTTGGGTTTGCTGTCATTGTCATATGATCGTATGGTAAGCATTAACTTGTCCTGCGGTGATAATTTCTGCCCGACATGTTCATAATATGAAATATTGGATCTTTTCATAAAATGGGGAGGGCCGAGGCTGTGGTGATCATTGGAGCTTAATTTTTTAATCAACTTCTCTCTTAAATGAAGCTTTATTAAATTACAAAGCTCACACAGTGGGAGTAGGACACAGGCAGAGATGGCCCAGTGTGAAAAAAAAAAGAGCTTTGTGGGATAATTAAATAAAATTAATAAAAAACCCTCCGCTAGCATAGACCGAGGAGAATGGGAAGGAGAGGAGACCCGGTAGCCATTTTCATGCTCTGCTTTTCTTTCATTCTTTCTCATTAGAGTCTCAGGAAATTTACTGTGTGGAATTCTGAAAAGAAAGGGATACAATGTCTACAAGATATTGATGGATAGTAAATGGAGACACAATTACATTCAGGTTTTTTCTGAGAAATGAAATGTGCTCATTGTTGCTGCTCTGCAAGAGAAAGGAGGTCTGATCACATTTGGTTAAGCTTTGGCAGATTTGGTTGGAGTTTAAAGGTCACAACTGACTCAAACCAACAGTACAGTAATACATTTTTGTAATTTGTAAACTTGTTTGACAAAGGTGATCTATCAGTAAAGATTTAGAATTCTTTGTCTAACAGTATTTTATAATCGGTAACATAGTTGAGAACAGGCACAGGTTACTTTATCTTTTCTACTCAAGTCTTTATGAGCTTGTATACAGCCTCCTGAAGGAACTTTTTAAAGGAACAGTGTGTAACATTTCGAGGCATCTATTAGCAGAAATGGAATATAATATTCATTCTATGTTTTCATAAGTGTATAATCACCTGAAACTAAGAATCGTTATGTGTTCGTTAGCTTAGAATGAGCCCTTCATATCTATAGGGAATGGGTCCTCTTAAAGGAGTCCGCCATGTTGCTCCGCCATGTTTCTACAGTAGCCCAGAACGGACAAACCAAACACTGCTCTAGAGAGAACCTTTCATGTTTTTACGTTACCTGAAGGCCACCGTAGTTCTCCGACACGCTTGTGAAACTGCGGTAACGTGATCCACAGAGTGCAAAACCATGATACCGCAGCTGCCGTCTGACCTCCATTGTGCCTGAAGTATAGTGTTATTATGGTAAGGATGGCCTCTGAGCAAAGCGAACAGCATTACTACGGTTTTGCGCTCGACGGCTCACGTTAGCGCAGTTCTGGAAAAGGAGGAGTGAGCGGAGGGGTACTCAGTTGGTCGTAGTCTGCAACCACACCACTAGATGCCGCCAAATCCTACATACTGTACCTTTAAGTACTCCTGTACCCTGGTTAAAGACTAAAGGTAGTGTTTTTGGAACAACCTGTCTGAGAAATTCATGCTGGTACAGTTAGTGTCATCTTGTGAATTGTACTTTTACTCTGTAATTTTTCGTTAAAAGCTTCTTTCATCAGTCCTTCTAAAAAGATGAAACATGATACTCTGCTTTTCTTTACATATTCTTGTTGAAATGGGTATATCATCCAATACAACTATAACATGCGGTCATTTTAGCAAAGAGACAGATTAAATGACAAATTATTTGTTAGCTTTCAACTGACTAACTTATTCACTTGCATACTTACTGTAGCTTGTGTGCAGATAGCAGCTGCCCAAGGTTTATGAGCCATCATTATTTTGGCTTTACTGATTTGTCTTAGTAAAACGGTGAGCTCAAAGTGGCATATTCCTAGAAATTGGCCATAAAGAACATGCAGTATCAAATTCATTAATATGGTGTCAAAACATTGACTACATGGTGCTATACTAGTTGCATTCTTGCCTTGAGAGACATGTAATCAGATTGAAGTAGATCATCCAATAATAGTATCTCATCCTTCACTCTATGAGAATTTATTTTTGATGCTTTCTCGTTTTGGTCATTTCTTAGTCTTTACAGATCAGTTAATATAGGTCAAAGGTCATTATCTTGCATTGAAATAAAACAGCTTCTCCTTTGGCCTGTATGCAGCTGATGGAAGCAGTGATATATTGTCTTTGTTTGGACAATCTCAGGGCTCACATTTGTCTCCTGCGCTAAAATATGAGATGAGTATTTCCTCTTTATGTTGACAGTTTTTGTCTCATGCTTCCTGACAAGTAGGATTTACTATATCCTGCTCTGTGAAGCATCTCCCTTACTACACTGTTGCGTTTTATCCACGATAGAAAACGTCTTTGGCCTATACTTGCCTTGTTTTACTATTGCCTTTAACATTTACCACAGCTGTCCTTGACATTTTGGAGAGCCTTATAATTATTTATAGTGTCTTAAGAAGTCCCACATTGTGCTGTGGGCTATTGCTATAATATGTTGTCTGTGTTGAGTTTGGGGGAACAAAGCATTTAGCCTCTCTTTTTCGAGGTAGATATAACTTACAACTGTCCTTAAAGTGGCTTATATTGTTGTGAAACTCACAATAAATGCTCCTTTTTGTGTAATGAGTTTTGGTAATGTAACTACAGGAGAAGATTAGTTGGAAAGTTTGGTAATGATACTTGATATTAGCCTTCTCCATCAGTCTCTTGCGTGACCATGAACACCATGTCAGATGGTTAAACATTTACACAATGGGAGCCAAAATAAGCGGTGCTGAGACAAATTTTGATTATGGTCAATGCATGCGATATTTTCTGCCAGCGGAGTTTAAACTGTAGAGTAGTCATGATAAAACTCTACAAACCAGGTCCAAGTCCAGGCATTTTACTCAAAAATGTGGGTCCACCTCACAAAAATTGCAACAAAAATAAACTCAATGGATTCTGAAGTGTCTTCAATATGTTTTTAATGAGAGAAAAAAAAGTCCCAAGGAATTGTATGAAGGGAAAGTTTTGAAAATCTACCTAAATATGATCCTACCAAAAATGTCTTTTTAGCCATATTTCGGTGACTGTACAAGCCTACATTATTGTGCGTTCTTGCTTTGAAGCAAAAACAAAAAACAAAACACATACTGTAGAGTCAGTGATGAAAATGTATTATGATCACATCATAGGTCTGGTCCTAATATATTCTACCCAAATCTGGTCCTGTTCTACCCAGATTTGGATAGTTTTTGCTGCAATTTGTGTGAGGTCAAGGTATATTATTACTGGACTATATGGTAGTCTTTATCGTAGGACAGCATTCATAGCATTGAATTGACACAATTTTTCTGAGATAGATGGGTTGATGATTTTTTGTAAGAATCCTGTACAAAGTTGGCTGTGAGTCTGGCTAAACATAATGCTGGAGGAAGCTTTTGCGCATGGCAAATAACTACCTTTTCATAACCACACTGTAATAATTAATAGTTTTCCTCAAACGTTTCTATGATTAGCATTTAGCTTGCTAGCTAGGTTGGCTGCTTTTGTTTTTGTTCCACATTGAAACATTGGACACAAGAACAGACAATGAATCCAGACAATAGTTTGTAGTAGAAGGCTTGTCTCTGCGATACACATCCAATGAATCAGCCTGGGTTGACTGGCACAGTGTTTTACTTGGACTATTTATAGATTGTCCCAATCAGAATTGACTGTAGATGGAAGAACTCATATAATGCATATCATGTTGTGGCTGAAAGCCTAACTCTAACACATGAGCTCCAGCTTTATCCGTGTGGAGTTTGGCCATGTTTCTATGTTTGAATAGGTGATCTAATTCACTTCCACACTCTAACATCATCTGCAGCTGGAAACTCACCATAAGTTCAAATGTTTTGAGTGATTATCTGTCAGATTCGTCTTGTGTACCCGCCATGCTACAATGCATGCTCTGCTAGACTCTAGCCCCTGTGACCCTGTGAATAGAAATACAAGGGTAAAAACATGAACATAATATATTTTGGCAAGAATTAATTTAAAATGGAGGTAAATTGTTTTAAAATTACATTTTAGTATCTGCAGCAGATTTCCTAAAGATACTCAACTTGACCCTAGCTTTTTCCTTCAGTATAAAGTTGTCATGTTGTGCATTTCTCTCTTGATTTTCAACTATGCCTCTAGTCCAGAATGTCAAAACTGGAATGTGGCCAGGAAACCCTATATTTAGCCATGCCTTTAAAGAAAACAGAAACAAATTTGGTGCACACAGAGCACCTAGTTCACTCATCCTTCCATAACATGATATCTGAAGTCAGTCACAAAATCTTCAGCCGGACTTCAAAGCTTAAAATACGGTAAAATCATATTTCAGCACCTAATATTGTGCTTATACTCACCACAGAGCGTGTAGTTGGGCTAATTCAGTTAGCCCAAACCTCTTCCAGCCAAGGCTCTGAAGTTTTACACTCGTGCCCAGTATGTTGTGAAATTGCAAACACTTTTATGTCTGCCTGTCTATCAAACTTTATAATGCTCTGATTTCTACCCCACTGGCAGTGTCTTTTAATTAGATTATACTGGAGGAATAACCAGAGTTCAGAATGCCAATTTGTGTCCCAGACGGTGTAAAATTTGCTGTTACACTGCCGCCAAACAGAGCAGGTGAGAGCAGACAAGGTCCTCAGGCAAAGAGCAGCTGAGTGCTCCTTAAGAGTTTCTCTCTCTCTCTCTCCCTCTCTCTTACCTCTCTCATCCCTCTTTGCAGTCAGGCATTAGAAGCATGAGAGGATAAATAAACATGTTATTCAAGAGTCTGACAATCAAAGTAAAATACCAAAGTTTTTGTACAGATGATGTCTCCAGGCCAGGGTAGGACTTTCTATACTGTAGAGAACAGTGATGTTGGCAAGCAATGAAAGCATGTGTAGTGTACATGCTGTGTATTGAAACTGACAGTGTTAGTTCACTCAGTCATTATACTGATTTATGGCTGAGCAAGAGGTCAACCGAGTGTCTACAGCTGGGTGCAAAACCAAATGATAGGAACATTTATTTCACCATTTGTGGAGGTGTGCCAATTGTGATAATTGTCAAAGCAAAATATGAAAATACTATATGCTTGTAACAAGCAGTCTTTTTTATTCAGTATAATTTACATTGAAAATGCTAACCGTGTGTTTAAAGAATAAAGCCAATGAAAGCAGCAAAGGGAACAGCTGCAGGTAATTAGAGCTGGCCCAGGAATGGCCAGGGAGTCAAAGTAAACATGGACGGTTTCCACAATCAACAACATTTACAAATGCTGAAGAAGGAAGCTACTGAATTTGTGAAGAATGTGCAGTGGGAATGGAAAGCATAGAAGCATGAAGCCAGCAGATGTTGAAAATTAAATGCATGCGGCATGTGGCTAACAGGACTGTGGGCTTATTCTTCTGATGGTGGACCCTGGAGTTCTCGCGGGCTAGAGGACAGCTGTTCCGGGTTAATACTTACAGGTTTACATCCAGCCAGCCACAGCTAAGATTTTTTTAATGGATTTCCTTCAAGGGAAACTGACTTTAGTTCCTTGCATATCTATGGCCTGTTACTGTTGTTTGCAACAGTACACATATCAAGTCTGATTCCTTGAAATTGGCCAGGACTCTGGAGTTCGCAACAGAGCACAATTGGCTGTTGAATTGATTGACTTTAAATGGTTGGATGAAACCAAACTCTTAAAGACTCATGGCCCCAGAGAGCTCAGATTGTTTCAGGCAAAGCCCTGAAACATTTTTAGTCTGAGTGCCAACTGGTTCTGCTTTAAATTGCTGAAAAGACTTGTAGATGATTGGCAGAAGGAACTTGATGCTCACTTGTGGCTTTATGTGTGCCCTCAGCTGGTGCTTGTGACGTTTTCATTGATACACAATGGCAGCAATGGTAATTTCTTTCTGTTCGGTGAAGAAAACAAACAACTTTTGTTACAACCCTTAAGAGGACAGCGTTGAGAAAAGTGTTGCTCTATAATAAGTAACTTTGTACTATTTCACAATACAACTTGGTCCTTTTTCTGGCCTATAGACATTTAGTGAATTTGTATTGGTAACATGAAAGAACTTGAAAAAGAAGAATTTTGTTCTTTGGCAGCTAAGTTTTTTTTTTGACAGTAGTTTTCTAGCTTTACTTTGTTATAGTACAAGAAATTCAATAGACTTTTTTTCTTTTGAATTACAGCCTCAAATATCTTAAAAATTATATTTCTGACCTTTGGCAGTAGTACAGCAGTGTCATTGGTAAAAAATAAAATGGGTGGGAGTTACCAAATGGAATGCATTGTGTTAAGTCTGTCTCTGTGTGGCATCCATTAACTCAATATTAGCACACTGGCTGGGCAGCCTGAGTCTGGTTCTTCCTTTAAAACAACCGTACTCTGTTTATTCGAAATAGCTGCCTGAAGTTTTACTGTCAGGCACTCTGCCTCTCTTGGCTCTTTGGCTGTTGCAACAAAAACATGTCAGTAGTGTTTAAAACAGTGGTGTCATAAATTATTTGCACTAATCCATGTAGATATTCGTTCTGACTCATGAAGCAGTGGGTGATTCTAGGCAGGAGAGTATAAGTTTTGTTTTTCAAAGCCAGTCTCAACTTCACAGAAATGAAGTTTAACATTTGCTTTTTGTTTAGCCCCACAGCTCGTAGAAAGAAAATATGGCTTTTCAC
>CAKAOI010027830.1:0-45000 GCA_916701655.1 Sebastiscus albofasciatus
TATATAAATAAATATACAGTGTATATATATAAATATAAATATACAGTATATACAGTATATATATATATATATAAATATACAGTATATATATGCTCCATGACCATGTTAAAATAACTTGTAGCTCTCATAAAAAATATTTAAAAAAATAAATAATTAATATATTTCAGACAATTACACAGTGGAAGGCAGCATGTTGCACAGCATTACAGTCCATTCAGTTCAGGTGTCAATAATGGTATGGAGGTGAGGTGTGGGGTATTTGTGTCCCTCTCTAATGTCCTTTGCCACCAGTCTTATTGTAGCTGGGAAGAAGCTGTTGTGAAAGCTGCTCTGTGGTGCCTCAGGTTGTGTCCTGATTCCCTCCACCTGAACAGAGAGTGAGCTGGGTGGTGTTATATATATGGTGTAATGCAGGTGTTTTGTTTGACCTGGAGCTTGCAGTGTACAACGTGTACCTGACAACTACCTATTTATCCAGCATCTGATCTACTGTATAAGGCAGTTTATCCACTTTATCCACTATACTCTGTCATCTCTGTCGTTTGCTTGACTGTGCCACTGGTGTTTCTATGGGGATGAATAGGTGATCTGTGTCTCTCTCTCTCTCTCATGTGCAATTTCAGCATAAAACGGTTCAAACGCCACTCCTATAGCAAGAGGGGAGGATGGCGCATCAACATACCCCACCTCCGCTGTCCCAGAGGACAGAGTACCTGGAAGCTGATAATGACTCCGACAGGGACTCTGGTGTTGGGGAGGATGCAGGGGAGGATGCTGACAGTTGCCATGGAGACACGGTAACAGAAGAGGAGATAGTCAACAAGCAAGATGGCACAGAAGAAAACAGCGGGGAGGGCGAAGATTTCACAGTTTTTGTTGCCTTTCAAGGGAATATGGAGGATGAGGACTTCAATCAAAAACTTGATTCAGTCCTCAGTGGGATACCAAACATGCTTGATATGGGTTAGTTTAATGTTGTTTTAATCTTATTTATGTTGGAAAAAAACAGCACATTAACATTAACTGTTTCTATAAACAAATGGGAGCTGTCCATTACTGATGGCTACTGTACAGCTTAGGGATGCACCGATTCGACTTTTTCAGTCCTGATACCAAGTATCGATCACGATACCAGTGTTTAATTAATAAGCTGTGTGCCTTACTGCGTGGAAGAATGACCCCAGTCAGGTCCTTCTTTTATGCATAAGGAAACATCAGCATCTAACTTTGTAAAACAAAATGTAACAAATAAATACATAGATAATTTCATTGAATTGTTATTTATTATTAAAATAATAAATCATACACCAGCAACTTGGTAAAAAAAAAAAACTTAGAAATTAACAGGAATTCCAATTGTACTGTAAACCTTTTTAATGCAGCAACAAATTGGTCATAACTTAAAATTTAGATTCCAGTATATAATCTATATAAATATAGAACTGAAACTAATAAATCGGCCCCATTGTCACCGATATCCGATCCAGCTATTTGAGTCAGTATTGGCCTGATATGCGATCCGGTATCAGTGTATCCCTAGTACAGCTTCGTCTGTATGTTAAAAGACTTCAGTTCTCTCTGCCAAGTTGATTACAGTGATCAAAACAACATTACATCTTGGATGTAATTAGGCTTTTTGACACTGATCAATGAAAGATGACATTGTAATGTCAAAGTGTGAATATTTAGGCATGTGATAGATAACAGGGTGAATACTTCTATTGGTTTGGTGTTTCATATTTGTACCTAATTCAGATAAATTCAGAGATTTGTTTTCACTTTCACATTGAAGCTCTTTGTTTCTTTATTGTAAAACAAGTCCAAGAGAGTGCACACAAGCATTGCAAAACATACATTTGAAACATGCCCCGATTTCTGAGTGTTATTGTCCATCCTTTCCTTGTCCTTCTCTTTTTCCATCTTGTATACACTGTAATTGCAACTTGTGTCCATTCATTGTCCCTCTTTTAGGCTCTGAGAGGCTACAGCCACAGCATGTGGAGCCGTGGAACAGTGTGCGCGTTACCTTCAACATTCCTCGGGATGCTGCTGAGCGACTCCGACTGTTGGCCCAGAACAACCAGCAGCAGCTCAGAGACCTGGGGATTCTCTCTGTGCAGATAGAAGGTAGCAGTACGGCGTTCAAACTCCATGTCACTCCACAACATGATGAAAGAGACGAAGATGTTTTTTTTCCCATCTGTGGCAAAATAACATTAAAGCATACAAGCTAGACCCTAGTAAATGTTAGTGATACATGTTCCCTCTATTGTTGTTCAGGGGAAGGGGCCATCAATGTGGCCGTGGGACCAAATAGAGGACAAGAAGTCCGGGTGAATGGACCAATTGGAGCACCTGGGCAGATGAGAATGGATGTTGGCTTTCCAGGTCAGCCTGGTCCAGGTATTAGTTTACTGAATTGATTACACATGGTCTCTATATACCAACTACACTGAAACTGTACTTGCATATTGGATAGTAGTTCTTTTAGTGGTATGAGTAATAGTATTTGTTTTGGATATTGGTACAGTAGGTAATATGTAAACATTCTTATATTTCTAACACACATGAATCCATGAAGACATGAAATAAAAAGCTGTAAAAACTAGTTGAATGTATGGTTAGTTGTTTGTGTATCATAGCCATTCATTAGTTAGTGATTATTAATATTTTATTTTCTTATTCACTGTTTTCTCACTTGATAAAAGTTTATTTGCCTGTTTCCACAAAATTATTTATTATGTACCTATTTCCATAAGGAGGGGTAAGGATGGCTAATCCAGCAATGGTTCCCCCTGGGCCTGTTATGGCAGGTCAGGCTATGGTACCAGGCAGCAGTGGACAGATGCATCCTCGTGTTCAGAGACCACCTTCACAGACAGGTTCAGGTCTTTATTTCTTGTACGTCAAATGATAAATGTTGTAATTTTGAATATCTTATGGCTTGGACAGTGCAATAATAGAAAAACTGCATCCTCTTCTTTCACAGATGTCATGGATCCAATGATGCCTGGTATGCCCGTTCAGCAGCAACATCAACTTCAGCACCAACAGGCAGGTCCCCATGTCTCAGGCCCAATGCCTCCTCAGGCTGCCCATCACATGCAGGCTCTGCAGGGTGGGAGACCGCTCAATCCTGCTGCACTGCAGCAGCTACAACAGCAACATCACCAACAGCAACAGGCCCAGCAGCAAGCTCAGCTCTCCCAGCTTGGACCTAGACCTCCATTCAACCCATCGGGCCAGATGGCTGTGCCTCCTGGCTGGAACCAGCTGCCCTCTGGGGTCCTCCAGCCACCAGCCGCCCAAGGAGGCCCTGCCTGGAGAAAGCCCCCACCCCAAGTCCAAATGGTTCAACGTCCACCCTCTCTTGCTACAGTTCAGACTCCCAGCCACCCTCCGCCCCCTTACCCATTTGGCAGCCAGCAGGCTGGGCAGGTATTCAATGCCATGGGACAGGGACAATTACAGCAACAACAGCAGACAGGAGTGGGTCAGTTTGCCGCCCCCCAGCCTAAAGGCCCACAGGCTGGCCCTGGTGGTGTCGCAGGACCGCCCAGGCCCCCTCCACCCCTTCCACCAACTTCTGGACCGCAGGGCAACCTCACTGCCAAGTCCCCTGGTTCCTCCTCTTCTCCTTTTCAGCAGGGTTCACCAGGGACTCCTCCCATGATGGCTCAGAGACCTACAACTCCACAGGGTTTCCCCCAGGGCGTTGGATCACCAGGAAGAGCAGCCCTCGGCCAACAGGGTAACATGCAACAAGGATTCATGGGAATGCCCCAGCATGGACAGCCTGGGGCCCAAGTTCACCCAGGTGGGTTAACGTTGGTAATCGTTTCTTGGTAAACTGAAATACACATAAAAATTAAATTTTGCCCCTTGTATATGCCCCAGTATGTTATGTTAAAGATGTCTACAATAACAAAATCAATGAATACTGATTACAGGCATGCCGAAGCGTCCCATGGGCTTTCCAAACCCAAACTTTGCCCAAGGTCAGGTGAGTGTCAGCGCTCCAGGAACCCCTGGTGGAGGAGCCAATCAGCAGCTACAGAGCAGCCAAGCGATGACTCACACAGGTAAAAAAAATTTGCTGTTTACGCAATCACAAACATTTTTGGCAAAGATCCCCGTTACATGTGATAAATACATCTACTGAAGCAAAATATTTTACATTTGAAAAATGTACTTTTTTGTCATATCGGATATGCTTTTTGATTGATGCAAACAACTGTTGGAAAAACAATGACATGACTACTGTCTGTTGTTACCAGCCATAAACATACCAACATCAGGGACCTATATCACAGTTTAGTCTAGGATTGTTTAGATTACTAATGCTTTCAGTTTATTACAGACTTGTTGATATTTATTATTACATGAAACATAACATTAGTGTACTCAGAAGAATTGGTGCTAATGGTACATTTTGTTGCTGCTTCAGTGAAATTTAAAGAAAACATTGCACTGGGTCATTAGCATTATCACTTTAAAACAATATATAATAATATGTTGACACTCATCAAGTCCCAGCAATGCAGTCTGTTCTCACTTCGCATTTAGACTTGATGAACTGCTTTGGCATGACAACAACCTCATTTGACCTGCCATGGTCCAGCATGCAGTTAGCAGAGGGGATAATAGCTTATTACCTGTTGTGAAACCCATTGAAGTGTTGTTGTTTTTTTCCCTTTCCGTTTTACATCAGGGGGTCCACCGTCAGCCTCCACACCAAACTCGATGTCGGGTCCACCCCATGCCCAGCCCAATGTTATGGGTGTACAAAGTAGCATGGCAGGTCTGCCCCCTGGTACAACCGCTGGGCCTAGTATGGGCCAGCAACAGCCTGGCCTCCAGACCCAGATGATGGGCCTCCAGCATCAGGCCCAGCCCGTGTCTTCCTCCCCCAGTCAGAAGGTTCAAGGCCAGGGTGGAGGTCAGACTGTCCTCTCAAGGCCCCTCAGTCAAGGGCAGAGAGGAGGGATGACCCCACCCAAGCAAATGATGCCTCAACAAGGCCAGGGGGTGATGCATGGGCAGGGTCAGATGGTTGGAGGCCAAGGGCACCAGGCCATGCTCCTACAGCAGCAGCAACAACAACAGCAACAGCAACAAAACTCCATGATGGAACAAATGGTCGCCAACCAGATGCAAGGCAACAAGCAGGCATTTGGAGGCAAGATTCCAGCTGGGGTCATGCCCGGCCAGATGATGCGTGGCCCTGCTCCAAACGTTCCAGGAAACATGGCTCAGTTCCAGGGCCAGGTTGGCCCGCAGCAGATGACTCCACAACAGCAGCAGCAAATTGCTCAACTCCAACAACAGCAATTACAACAGCAGCAACAGCACCAGTTGCAGCAGCAACAGCTACAGCAGCAACAACAGCAGCAGCAACAACAACAACAACAACAACAACAACACCAGCAGATGAACCAGCAACAGCCCCAGCAGGTTCCTATTGCTGGCAACCCTAATCAAGCTATGGGCATGCATGGGCAACAGATGAGGCTCCCTGCTGGTCATCCTCTTATCCAACAACAGTTGCAACAGCAGCAGTTACAGCAGCAGAAACAACAGCAACAGGCTATGTTGCAACAGCAGCAGCAGCAGCAGCAACAACAACAGGCAGCTCAACAACACCCACATACTTTGGGAGATCCCAATAGTGGGACAGGGGACTTGGGGGTTCAACAGATGGTCCCTGATATGCAGGCACAGCAGCAGCAAGGCATGATGGGGGGCCCTCAACACATGCAGATGGGAAATGGCCACTTTGCAGGTCACGGCATGAACTTTAACCCACAGTTCCAAGGTCAGATGCCAATGGGGGGACCCTGTGTACAGGCAGGAGGCTTTCCCGTCAGCAAGGATGTTACTCTGACTAGCCCACTGCTCGTCAACCTGCTGCAGAGTGATATCTCAGCCAGCCAGTTTGGGCCAGGAGGAAAACAGGGAGCAGGGGGGGCCAATCAGGCCAAACCCAAAAAGAAGAAACCAGCACGAAAGAAGAAGCCCAAAGAGGGAGAGGGACAACAGCAAGTAGAGGGACTTGGGTAATAATTTGTATTTCTTACAGGTTTGTTTTTGCCATGGTAGACAGTTGAAGAAGTAAGTTATATCATTGTTGCATTAATTCATTGATTCAGCTTCATTTATTTATCTTCTTAGTGGTCTTGATGTGGCTGCTGGCATGGAGGATTCAGAACTTCCCAATCTGGGTGGTGAACAGAGTTTGGGTTTAGACAACCCTGGCCAGAAACTCCCTGATTTTGCGAACAGGCCTTCAGGTAAATGGCGTGGAATTAATCCAATTTGGCCATTATTTCCTATCTGCATTCAGTTGTTGATTCTGTAGTTGTAGCAACTTTACTGTATGCTTTACTGTTCAAAATGTGTACTTGTGTCTGATTTGTATATGTATGCCTCTCTACACTTTACCTAGGCTTTCCTGGCCAACCTGGAGACCAGAGAGTGTTGCAGCAGGTACCCATGCAGTTTATGCAGCAACAGCAGCAGCAACAGCAACAACAACAGCAGCAGCAACAACAACAACAACAACAACAACAACAGCAACAACAACAACAGCAGCAGCAACAGCAGCAGCAGCAACAACAACAAATGCAGCACATGCAACAGCAACAGATACAACAACAACAACAACAACAAATGCAGCAGCAGCAACAAATACAACAACAAATGCAACAGCAGCAGCAAATACAACAACAACAACAATTACAACAACAACAGCAGATGCAGCAACAGCAGCAGATGCAACAGATGCAGATGCAGGGTCTCCAGAATGCTCAAGGGCAGCAGGGGATGACGGGGCCGCAGACTTCGGGTCAAGGCCAGCCCCAGATGCACCCGCATCAGCTGCAGCAGCAGCAACAGCAGCAGCAGCAGCAGCAACAGCAGCAGCAGCAGCAGCAGACTCAACAGCCACACCTGCAACAGCAGGTATTATTATTATTATTATCATGTACCTTAATGACAGTGTTTGGTATCAAGACAATGGTTAACGGTTTATCTATTCATAACTAAGGTGCTAAATTCGAAATTCAGACCATATTTATGATTTAAGGATTGCCTCCGCACGGCTTTCAAAATGGCGACGGCTAGCTATGGTGCTAACAGCACAAACAATGGCAACAGTGCTGACAGAGCTAACATTGTTTTCTGTTTTTTAGATTATTTTTGGGGGGGTTTTCAATGCCTTTATTGAGAGTGAGATAGTAATGACAAGGGGAGAGAGAGAGAGAGGTGTTGACATGCAGCAAATGGCTGCAGGGGTCGGATTCCCTGGGCCGCTGCAGTAAGGGCTCAGCCTTGGTACATGGGACTCCTGCTCTACCAGTTGAGCTATAGTGGCGCCCAGAGCTACCACTGTTATCCTGGTAGGGGAACCGAAGTATGGGCCTTAAACTTCAGCAACGAAGCCATGGGTTGGGATGGTGTTATCAGCGGTAACCGCCATATGAGTCCAGTGCAGAGTTGCGGCGATTAGCTAGCCAGTGGGGCACACACGGGATTTACATTTACTAGCACGCACGTAAGGCCGGATCGGCTATGTAAACAAAGCACAGAGAAGCTCTAATTACAACACACACATGGGGAGAGTGACTTTATTCTCTGCTCAGGACGCCACACTATATCTTGACATAGCAAATAGTTGTTTGCTGCTTTATTAATGCTCTGAATTCACCCCATTTTTCATTTTAGCAACAACAGCAGATGATGATGATGCTGAAGATGCAGCAAGAACAGGCAAAGAATCGCATGTCCATCCCTCCAGGAGGGCAGCTCCCTCCTAGGGGCATGGGCAATCCACCTGAGGTGCAGAGGCTTCCCGTCTCGCAGCAAGGCAACATGCCTGTCATGATCAGCCTTCCAGGACATGTAGGGGTACCGCCGTCACCTGACAAACCCAGAGGGATGCCCCTGATGGTGAACCCACAGGTGAGGGCCATGGGCTGCAGTATATGTATAAACAATATTGACATTCACATCCCAGAAGTTGAATTTTACTTATGAGTGATATTTATTTTTTTGGAAGTAAAGTGTACACTTTTGTATTTGTTCTCCTTTTTAGCTTGCAGGCGCTGCTCGAAGAATGTCCCATCCTGATGCAGGGCAGGGTCCTCAAGGCACTGGCTCTGAAGAGGCCATTGCAGGGGCCCACCCGAAGCAGCCTGGTGGCCCAGAAGTTGGGGTGCATCCTGGAAATGGAACCCAGCAGATGATGGCCAATCAGGGCTCCAACACTCACATGATGAAGCAAGGCCCTGGTCCACCACCAATGCCCCAGCACACTGGAGCCAGTCCCCAGCAACAGTTACCCAGTCAGCCTCAGCAAGGAGGCCCCATGCCTGGCCTTCATTTCCCCAATGTCCCCACAACCTCACAGAGCTCCAGGCCCAAAACCCCCAACAGAGCCAGCCCCAGGCCGTACCACCATCCCCTCACCCCAACTAATCGTCCACCCAGTACCGAGCCCTCCGAAATCAACCTTTCACCTGAGAGGCTAAACGCCTCTATTGCAGGGCTGTTTCCTCCCAAAATCAACATTCCTCTGCCTCCCAGGCAGCCTAATCTAAACAGGGGATTTGATCAGCAAGGTCTTAACCCAACAACTCTGAAAGCCATTGGGCAGGCCCCTCCTAGCTTAACTTTACCAGGCAACAACAACAATGGCAGTGTGGGTGGAAATAACACTAATAGTCAACAGCCATTCTCAACTGGCACTGGTTTAGGAGGTGCAGGCGCTAAACAGGACAAGCAGCCTGGAGGGCAGGCTAAGAGGGCAAGTCCTAGCAATAGTCGGAGGTCAAGTCCAGCCTCCAGCCGTAAGTCAGCCACCCCAAGTCCAGGGAGACAAAAGGGGGCAAAAATGGCCATCACCTGCCCTCCCCCCCAGCAGCAGTTGGTCAACCCTCAGGGGCAAACCATGATGCTAAGCCCTACCTCAGTACCCCCGAGTCCAGTATCTATGGCTTCACAAGTGAGTGGGGTCATGGAGGCACGGCAGACTCAAAGCCCCTTCCCCGGGATGCAAGGTAACCCTGCAGAGGGAGTCAGGGAAAGTCAGGGAATGATGGCAGCGGAGCAGCGACAGATGCTTCAACCCCAGCCACAGCCTTTGAGGGAGTTATCAGCTCCCAGAATGGCAAGTCCTCGTTTCCCCGTGCCTCAGCAGCCTAAACCTGACGTAGAACTGCAGGCTGGCACAGTTGATAGGCACCCAGCGCACACAGCACCTATGCAGGACTCCGAGGTCTCACCTACTCTCAGGGCAGCTCCAACCTCCCTCAACCAGTTACTGGATAACTCGGGTATCCCAAACATGTCTCTTCGGCCCATACAGAGTAATACTGTTAGGGATGTTATAGGAAAGGACAGCCCCAAGTCTGCTTTGGATCCAGAGAGACCACTCCACAGTAATTCCCAGAGTACAGATATGTCAGCTGCTGTCACTACTACTGCCACTATACATGTATCAGAAGCTAAACCCAAACCTGCTGTCCCAATCCCTACCAGCAGTCCTAATTTGCATCCTGCTTCAATTGCCAGCTTGCACCCTAGCACTAACATGACCTCTACTACTACCCCCAGCCTTAGCCAAAACCCCATCTCCAGTCTTGGTGTCAATCCCAGTCCAAACGTAAACCCAACACCTACCATCTGCCCCACCCTCAGTACTAACACTAATGCCACCACGAGTGTAAGCCCCAACCCAGTCACTTCCGGTCACAGCAGTCCTGCCTTGACTGTTAGTACCAGTTCTAACTCTGCTGTAAACCCAGTCAGTTCAGCTCTAAAACCAAGCCCTGGTCCTAAACCTGTGACAAGTGTTCACTCAGTCATACAGATCCCTGCCTCTTCTAGCACAATTTCCCCCAACCAGATTACTGTGTTTGTCACCTCTAACCCCATCACCTCTGCCCCCACTCCCCAAGCACCCACACCTATGGTTTCTACCATGGTGGCTGTCCCTAACAAGAACATTAGACCTCAGGACATCCGGCAGCAGGCCCCTGTCCCCCGACCTCCTCAGTTTATCACCACCACCCCTGTATTTATCAACCCAATTTTCCAGGTCCCAGGTGCATCTGTGACTCCCAATACCACAATGGTATCACAGTCAGTCACCATGATGGGGCCTATCCAAGTGTCCACTACAAACATCCAACTTTCCCCTGCCCCAAGCGTCACCCAGTCCTCAGGAGCTAACGTGACCAGCACTCAGCCTACCAGAAGTGCTGTTGGACAGGTCCAGATTGCCACTAGTGTGTCCTCATCAGTCCCAGTTGGTACTCCCCCCGCTCCTCAGCAAATTAACCCAGGGGCTCCCAAAACAGAGGGTGAGGCAGGTTCTGCTCAGAAACCTAGTCCCCCAGTCCAGCAGCCATCTCCCCATCCAAGCCCTTCAGCATCCTCTCCCTTTCAGCCACCCCTGGCGTCTCCTCCTCTCTGCTCTAGTCCCGGGGCTGCTAACACCATCCGAAAGAGCCCCATGTCACCATCCCCCACTGCCCAAGTGAAAAGTAAACCTGCACAGGTTGCTGCAGCTGTTTCTGGTACAGCTGACTCCCAGCAGAGTCCTGTAGAAAGGCCTGCGCAGGGGCCCACCGGGGCTGTGCCACCACAGGTCTTTCATCCTCCTGCTAGTCCTGCCATTCAGATTGAAGCAGTAGCTCCCCTTACTACTACTGCTGCTGCTCCAAACAACATTACTCCACCTGCTGTCTCCTCTCCAGTCCCAGTTCCTGGCCAAGTGGCTGTTCCTGCTCAGATTATTACCCAGGCTCCATCGCCTGCACCAGCTTCAGTCTCAAGCCAGGCCCAGGCTGTAACTTCTCAAGCTCCTGCAGTCACTGTAGTCGGTGCTACCACAGGTGTCTCTTCTGGTACCTTGCTCTCTACAGCTGCTCCCACACAAAGTCCTATACCGTCCATTATTCCAATTGTTGCTGGATCTGGACCTGCTCCGGAGGTTGCCCCCACCACATCCTCTCCAGTTGCTAACCCCAGCGGAGTTCCACCAGCTCAGCCTGACCCCCCAGCTATGGAGCCCCCCGTGCCGCCAGCTGCTGCATCTGCTGAAACCACTCAGACCACCCCAGGTAAACGCATAACTATCAAGTAAACAGGATAATGACCACATTCTGGCAACGATCCCTGGTCAGGTCAAACAAGTGTCATGTAACCTTTAAATATTAAGTTTTCCTCGGTTTGTACATTTACAAAGAATATTTGGTATTTCTTTGTTTTCTTGTTTAGAAAGGAAAATGGTAGCGTTATGCAAAACCAGTGCTATGGCTGCATTCACATTAAATCAGGCAGTGCGGCGAAAACAAAAGTTTTTCCATTCATTTTGAATGGGGCTAGTGCGTTTGGGTTGCGGCGGCTGCAGGGGGTGCCGAAGAAAAAGGAGAAAAATAATCAAATTTTGGAGAAACGCAACCCAACGTCATGCTGCGATGGCCAAACACGTAACAACCCAGCCATAAGGGAACAAAATACATTTATCGTTGCAGTTAATAGGCCAAAAGTGACTCGCCCGGAGCTCTGCACAACCCTGCAGAGAATCGCCGCAACGCCCGATCTCGTGTGAATGCAGCCTAACTGGTGGCGATAGCGGAGGAGAGAGACTTGCACAACACCATATACATTTACATAGCCGCTCTACATGTGGTTTTAGTTGATCAATCAGTGATACGTATTCCTAATAATTTGTTGTATGTATTCAAATGTGTCAGTTTAACTGTTTAATCTTTTTTTCCCAGTACCTATTCAACATGTTCCACAGTCCCAGGAACCTGTTGCCAGTGAGAAGACAGGTAAATGTGATCATCTTTGTTTTAAGGACTTGTATTTTAAAGAGAAAATAACAATTCCATACTATATCATATGAGCCACTTGGGACTAGGTGGCATAGAGTTAACTTTTGTTTTTTTTATCCTGTTCAGGTGAAGATGTCTCGACAGGTTCTGAGCAGGGGTGAGACTCATAACATTTGCATTCTTTCAATTGCTGTGTTGTTGATGAGCTGTGTAATGCTTCATGTGCTGGGGGTCTATTAAGGTGTCGCTTACTATTGATCTCTGAAAAGTTGGCCTAGTCTTAAGACCTGCGCTCTTGAAGGAGAAATGCTTAGACATTTCTAACTCTACTGAAACTCAGGGAGTTCATTTGGTTGTCCAAGGAGGTACATGGCGAAAACAATGAGCCACGTGGCCTCAGCACTTGGTATGTATGATTGGCATGCAACAATATAAATATATGCATGTCAGAAGTTCAAGCAAAGAACCGCCTGTCACAAAGCAAATTGCACCACTCCGCTGCTTTATAGCCACATCTCTTTTCCTGGGGTTTGTCATAATATGGTGGGGGAAGTGAAGCCATGTTTGTTCAGCACAGTTCATAGTTTACCGCTGTTTTTCCACTTCTATCACAGATGGGCAAAGAAAAGAAAGACGCCCATCAACTTAGTCCCAAGGTATGTATTTAAACATGTTTGCGCTGCAAAGACACAAGCAGTGATCGTGTCGACGTAGTGGATGCTGTCGGGATGAAGATGGACAGCATCTGTGGTAGACGAGGAAAAACAGCAGAGTCCTGAGTGGTATTATATCTTTCTCTGAGTAGAGCAGAGTTAACACACACCCTTGCACCCTTTTAGTAACACCCTTGCGTTGTCCTTCCTTCTTTGTCGTTGTTTTTCTATCTGGTCCTCCCAGGGCTGCTGTGGAGAAGCCCAAGGGACCGAGCAGACGCAGCTCCCGGGCAGAGAAGGAGGTGGAGGAGGAGCCAGTAGCAGACAGCGGCATTAGGAAGAGATCAGCCAGGCCTGGAACCAGTGCTGCTGTAAAAGGTAAACACACAAGTAGCTTTAAAAGACAGAATATCTGTCACTATGGCTAAGCAAGCGCTTCTCAAAGTTTTAGGAGCCAAGGACGCCTTATAGGGGAGAAAATATTCCAAGGACCCCTATTAATCGTACAATGATTAAGCATATACTAACTAGGGATGTCATGATACCAGAAATCTAGTAGTGGATACCAGTACCAGTGAATTTACACGATTCTTGATACCGCATACTGGTTTTTGCGAATCTATTATTACTCCTTGTAAATCCGCCTCGAACGCAAAATACTTCTATACCCGACTCTTGCTATTTGTTTTCTCAACGAGTTGAGACGGAGGTAGTGCTGCAGCAGCTGCCATCTTTTACGTCTCGTGTTGTTGTTTTTTTCCCGTGCTGTTACAGCGTTCTTCTTCTTCCTACATTTCACGGCAGATGAGAACACTTGTAAGCGTATACTGCCCCCATTTAGATCTGGAAGAATCACATCTCCGGTACTTCTGCTCCGGTACCAAATGACCATTACAGGCATCGTTCGTTACCTTCGGTACCACAGAAAACGAGCACCGTCACATTTTTTTAATTTTGGTACCGAAGTATCGGTTCTCGTGACATCCCTAATACTTACTACCACTCTTAGATGCCATTGGAACTATTTGTATTCTAAAACTTTTCAACCTAAATACTTCAGGCCTATTTCATAGTGATAAAAGGAAACGCATTTCAATTTGAAATTTGCGATGTTATTGAATGTTGATACCACTTATATACAGTACATTTTTAAATAGAAGGTGATTTTATTCAAATTTCATGAGGACTCAACTTGATATCATGTATAGCATACATTTAAAAAAAATGCATCTGAAAAGCTTTAAGAAAATGAACAGTATAGGAAGACTGGCATATTCCTAATAAATCCAGATCTTTAAACTTACCTTCTGAAGCTCACTTTCAGTAAGTGCTTCAACTTCAAAATAATGAACTTATTGCTGTGTGTCACAATCCAACCAGTTTCTATTTTCCCAAAGCTAACATGAGTGGGAGTATATGGACACATTATGCTTGTTTTATCGGTGCAAATGGCAGTCTCATCTTTTCCCTAACACTCTTGTGTTCTCTCTTTTCAACAGAAACTGGAGCGAGCCCCACCCAGGCCAAACGAAGGAAGTCTAAATAGGCACAACGGCAGTTGTGGCAACCTGTGAACTGTACTGTAAAGATGTTTTTCTTTCCCCGCTGTGAATCAGTCGATATTGGTTTCTCTGTCCCAGATCATGAATTTTCAATGGAGGAAAAGAAGAAACCATGTACAGATTGTTTTAAAAAGAATTATGCTATTGTTTTGTCCATGCTATATTATGTGAGATTGTAGTTAGAATGTGTGCAATACAGTATGTGTTTGTGTGAATGTGCTTTTTATATTAAATGCTGGATTAATCATGTTGAAGACTGATGATGGAGCTTGTCATGATTGTATAACTATGTTGTAAAACTGAATTAAATTTTCTACTGCTTTTTTGTTCTGTGAAACGTGTGTAAAAGGATTAATTTGTCCTACGGGTTGCTGACTGATCATTTTAAGGTCAGTCTCAGCGCGCTCATTTCCTACCAGAACTGCATTAAAGTACTGTATTATTGATGAGCACTACTAGTAGGAGGCGGAGTGGAAGATGTAAACAAGTGTAGAATAGTTAAAGCCCTAACAGAACATGATGCTCTAGGACAGGGGTCTGCAACCTGCGGCTCCGGAGCCATATGTGGCTCTTTAGCTCCTCTCCAGTGGCTCCGTGTGGATTTTTTTTTTTAAATTAGTGGAAATGTATAACTGTTTTTTGTTTACATTTTCATTTTTATTTATCATTGTTGTAGGTCTATGGTACGACGGAGTATTAGGGCCACATTCGAGAATAAAGTCATAATATTATGAGAATAAAGTCATAGGTTTACGACAAAAAAAGTCGTATTATGAGAATAAAGTTATTAGTTTACAAGAAAAAAGTTGTATTATGAGAATAAAGTCATAATATTATAAAGTAATAATTTTACGTGTTATTTTGTTTTTTCTCCCTAAAGTTATAACTTTATTCTCGTAATATTACGACTTTTCTCGTAAAGTTACGACTTTATTCTCTTGATATTATGACTTTGTTCTCGTAATATTACGACTTTTTTCACGTAAAGTTATGAATTTATTCTCGCAATATTACAACTTTTTTTGTAATATTATAACTTTATTCTCAAATGTGGCCCTAATACTCTGTACCATAGACCTACAACAATGATAAAATGAATAAAAAATGAAAATTTAAACAAAAAACAGTTATTCATTTCCACTAATTTTTTAATTACAGCCACATATGGCTCCGGAGCCGCAGGTTGCAGACCCCAGAACTTTTTTTATTGTAATATTATGACTTTATTCTCGTAATATTATGACTTCATTCTCAAAATCTCAGATGTTTTTTCCCCTCAATGTGGCCCCTAATACTCCATAGTACATTTGCTCTTTGGCCCTCGCTGCATTAGACTTATATACTATATAATTAGACTATAAACTGTGTTACCTTCATCACAATGATCAAATGTTTTTTTATTTTTTTTTTGCCCAAAATGGCTCTTTTGATAGTAAAGGATGCTGACCCCTGCTCCCCTTCTCTAGGACATTGTATCAATCTAATAACAAAATGATAATGCCTGAAAGGATGAGGATGGTTTTGACATTGTGATGCTGCTGGTTCAGGTGGGACCACACAGAGTATTTTTCTCAGGTCTGTTTTGCGCATGCGCAGTGCGGGTGAACGCTGGGACTCCATTCCAGTCTGTCAGTGAGGGTTCCCTGTTAGCAGCTCATCCTCTGAACAGCTGTGTGTCTCTACTGAGATAAAACTTCACCTGCTTTAACAAAACACAAACAACCTGAAACCATGAGCGGAGACCACGGACACGGAGACTCTCAGGTAACTCCCATAAATCAATTCATTATTTTATTCTAGGGCTATTTGTGTTAATTCCTTAGTAATAACTGAAACGTCATGATGTGAAATAACTAAATAAACTAAATAAATAATCATTTTTTAGTGAGCACTTTTTGACATTTTATGTGGAGTGTTTTATTGCATCAAAAATACATGTATTAATATGTCTTGTATAACTTGAATAACCTGAGCTACCGGCGTTTTCAAAATCCAAATATTAAAATCATCTTTTTCCACAATTTCCAGGTGAATTGTGGATCTAAAGGAAGCGGTAGGTCCTCTGATGAGGTTTTCTTTTATTCATACTGTCTCTTATTAGCCAGTCTGAATCGTGATGTGTCTGTCTACACTGATAGTTTTTTTAAAAGGACCAGAAATGGCGTCCCAGAGACTAAGTCCCTTCTCCTCCTCTCTCTTGCGGCTATTGTTCAAAAAGAGGGTCTCAAATGCACACTTGCGAGTCTCTGTTTATTAATCTGCTTTGGTATTCAGAAAGGGCCTGGCTTCGTGTTCATTTTGCATGCTTTAGATTGATAATATGTGCGTGCAATCATAATGAATTTTGGAGCCGAAAGTGGCAGAATTGGGGCTGAGGACTTAGTCTCTGCGCCATTTTCTTTTTTCTGTGTATGGAGCAGCCAGCCAGCCGATCATACAGACAAACTGTCTGCCGTGATATGGAGGCTGAGAGCTGGGAGGCTTATCTGAACCTCTCCCTGCCTCCTATCTCTCCACCAGCTGTCTCCATCTCTCTGCTATATAGACACACATTCATCTGCACTGACAGCATGTTAATGCACACACATGAGTCTATACCTCTCTAAGCATCAAACCTTCATTCTGAGCTCAGTTCCATGCAAAACTCTAGTTTTCATCTCTTAAACTGGCTTAATGTGTCTTTCTCTCCCAAAACCTCTCAGAAAAATTTCATGAAAAAAAAAATCATTGTATAATATGTCCAATAATTTTATGAAAAAAATTCAGAGTTTAGCATGTTGAAAAGTTTCATGAAAAAAAGTCATAGTATAGTATTTTGAATTTTCTTGGGAAAAAAAAGGCATACTATATTGTATGTCGAAATATTTCATGGGAAAAGTTCATTGTATAATATGTCGAAAAATGTCTTGAACATTTATCTGCACTGACAGCATGTTGATGCACACACACGAGTCCAAGCCTCCAAGCATCAAACCTTTTTTTTCTGAGCTCAATTACATGTAAAACTCTAAGTTTTCACCTCTAAACTCGCTTATTATGTCTTTCTCTCTCAAAACCTCTCAGAAAAATTTCATGAAAAAAATTAATTGTACAATATGTCGAAAAGTTTCATGAAAAAAAGTCATAATATAGTATTTTTAGTTTTTTTAAATAAAAGTTAAAGTATCGTATGTCGTATATTAAAATCATTATGCCCCTAAGCAGTCATTTTTGCACATATTATTATAGAGTATCTGTTACTCCTGCAAAAGTTGAGAGCACTTCTTTTTTCTTGGAGGCTTAATTTGCTACCCTGATGTGATGGAAAAGCAAAAGCAAGTCTGTGGGAATTGATTTGGTTTATAATTGGGGATGTGTGTTACTGTTTCATATATAGCAGATATAATAAGGCTACCCCGTTATTAAAGTGCCATGACAACAGGGCGCCACGAGGTGATGATCAAGCCAAAGCAAGGTCTACCTCGGGAGGGATTTTACTACACAGCAGGAAACATTTTAATATCAAGACTCATGTAAAAAATAATTGTTGCAGCCTAATCATTAGAGTAGCTGCACGGAGAGTATGAAAACTCCCTCTCAAGCATAATCTCATGTTTTAAAGATCTCAAAAGTTGGATAAAAGCCTGCTGGAAAACAATATTGTTATAGATATATTAGAGGCGATGAATGTTGTGAGAATGTAGAATATTTCATTGATCTTGTGGCGAATATTAAATTATGACAAGGTCACTATCGAGTCCCCTTTTCTTTTGTGAGGGGAAACAGCATCTCCAGCATCACCATACAGGTGTGGCCTGGAGGATGAACCTCAGGGGGATTGTGGGTCAGCTGCAGCAAGTGTGTGTGGTGATGCAGGTCATTGAGGGCTAATAGTGACTTTCAACAGTATAGGGTGCATTATAAAAGAAATATTATACAAAATGATAGAGATGATGTTTTTTTTCTCTGTCTGCTTCTGTTAAAGAGGACCTATAATGCTTTTGTGCTTTCCCATACTTGCCTTACCTTGAAACTTTAAATAAAGGGAGGATTTTAAAACCAGAGAAAAAGAAAAATGTGAGTTTCCTGAATTCTGGTTACTTTAAAAGAGTGAATATAATAAGTATACTACAACAGCATTTTATGTTAAACTTTTGATTTTACCTTTAACTCCCAGGAGAGAAAACAGAATAATTCACTCCTCTGGTGTGAACTTGGCTTGTGAATCTCTGGCATAAACTAATATTCATCCGTTTTTATTTATTTTTGCTCCTGCTTGAGTATTTCTTTCTCTTAGTTCTTAGCAGCTTAAACATGAGCTCAAACTGCGCTGTGTCGCGAGCATAGACTGCTCTCTTCTGGTCTATTGTCGTCCGGGTGGAAACAGTAGGGATTATACAGGTTGAGATAACGAAATGGAAAAAAAAGTGTGAAAATTTGCCATAAATTGGAAGAACTGTGACCCTTTACTTCCGTAACGTGGTGATGTCACCAAGTAACACATTTGCATAATATCTGCCTAGCAGCTAGTTTGGCTCAACCTCAAACAAAGCTAGTTAGAGCAGAGCTGGAGCGGAGTCCAAAGAGTTTGGTTCGGTTGACCAATCACAACAGAGTGGGCCAACCGACCAATCAGAGCAGACTGGGGCTTTTTGGGAGGGAGGGAAAAGAGGTGCTGCCTCACAGACGCTATGAAAACAATAATGTGTTTTTTTGAACGTTAAAGCATGTAAACATATTCTAGTAGAAACCCAAAATACAAGTATGCACCTGAAAATAGGTCAAGCATTATAGGTCCTCTTTAATACACTTCCTTGCTCAAATAAATGCAAAGGACATCCAAATCTATTCTCAAAGATAGGCCTACACATATGGCAAAAATATGATTTATGCAGATTTCTTTTTTTTTTTTTAATGCTGCTAGACAAGTTGATCTGTCCTTTGTATCACAGACACCCACAAGCATAAAGACAAGCACAAAGACAAGGAACACAGACACAAAGACCACAAGAAAGACAAGGAGCGAGAGAAAATCAAGCACGGCAACAGGTAGGATATCTGCATCTTCCTCTCATTTGTTTGGGTCATAAACCTCAAGTTGTTTTGCACTCAGTGTTATCTTTACCTCCTGTACATGTCCTCCAGTATACATTCTGTTGTGAGTTAGTGATTTTAGCTGACACATCTGAATCTTTAATGAGGGGGACAATGACACAGTCAAACATAACATTAAAAAAATGCAAGCTCTTCAACAATAACATGAAAGCATCTCCCAGGGTACTGCTGATTTAATTGAAAGAAATAGAACCCTGTCGTGTTAAATCAACAAACATACATCACAAAGACTCCATGAAATCCACTTTTATGAATGACATCTGCAGAGCATTGTAATTTGAACCCGTGCGGGAGTCGGACAGTGGTTTTCTTTTTGTCTGGTTAAAATACTTGTGGGCTGCAGGATGCCTGAGTCACAACTTTGACCATTCTTATTGGCAGTTGTCCACGACACTGTCATTGTTTCTTAAAAGTTGTTATTGCTGGTGTTTTTTTGTCTATGACATCTTTTGTGTCCGTGCATCTGGACCACGTCTGACCTCTTGCACTTGACCTCTGACCCCTGTGGCTGCTGTGTTGCAGCGAACATAAGGACCACTCTGAGAAGAAGCACAGAGACAAAGACAAAGAGAAGCTGAAGCACAGCAATGGCAGCTCAGACAAGCACAGGGAAAAACACAAAGAGAAAGACAAGGACAAAGAGAAGAGGAGAGAGGAGAAGGTTTGTCAACGGGGAGTCCGCCTGCCCTTTTATGAACGGCTGTGTGAGCCTTTGGTCTAAATATTATGTTTTGTTTTTTCATCCACGATGAGCATTATTATTAAAAAGCTTAGTTTTCTATAACCTTCCATGAACTCTGACTATAAGTACATGTTTAGACTGTCTGAACTTTGATTAAAGGTGTGAAAGTCATTGAAGTACATTACACTTATCGGGCGGCTGTGGCTCAGAGACTAGAGCAGGTTGTCCACCAATCGGAAGGTCGGTGGTTCGATCCCCGGCTGCTCCAGGTCACATGTCGATGTGTCCTTGAGCAAGACACTTAACCTCAAATTGCTCCTGAAGGCCTAGCCATCGGTGTGTGAATAGATCCTGATGGGCAAAGTTGCCACCTTAGTAGCCTCTGCCGTCAGTGTGTGAATGTGTGTGTGAATGAGTGGATGCTGACATGTAGTGTAAAGAGCTTTGAGTGGTCTGAAGACCAGAAAAGCGCTATATAAGTCCAAGTCCATTTATCAAAAGACAGAGAGATATGCTTATATATTTTCCTCTTTTTCTCACAGATCAAATCATCCCATGTAGACAAGCCTAAAAAGGAGAAAGAAAATGGATATGTAAGGTAAACAACATCATCGCTTTGTTGTGTCTGATGTGAAATTGAAGTGATTATAAAGCAGTTCTGGCCATAAGTCATTTGGGAAAGAATTTACTTCATGCTTAGCATTTGCTTGGTTATGACTAATGAGATATTGCTTTACTAATATATACAGTTGAGTGTCTTCACTTCATTTGTGACTTAGAGAAACAAGCCCTGCTGCCATTAAGAGCGAGCCTGAAGAAGACAACGGCTTCTACCCGTCTCCCCAACACCACAAGTCCTCCAAACGCGAGTATGATGATGAAGAGTGGGTATCATAGAACGTATACCAGATGTTTACTTTATGCTTTGTGCTCTGTAATCTGAGATATTTAGATTATCAATACATTTGATTACAGATTTGAATACAAGCCCAAAAAAGTCAAGACAGAGCATGACAAAAAGGCCAAGAAGAGGAAACATGAGTACGAAGAGGATGAGGAGGATGAGGTTCATTATGTTTTTTTTTGTGTTGAATACATTCTCACATCTGTCTGCTTTTTGTGCTCTCCACATTTATTCTGTTCTCTTCACTCGTTTTAGGACGTCAAGCCCAAAAAGAAGTCAAAAGACAAAAGGGTAACAGAGGGAAAGAAAGCCAAAAAAGAAGAAGAGGAGAAGTGGAAATGGTAAGATAATGTTCGGGGACAAATTGTTCTTTTCCTCAGGAAATAACACAACAAGGACAGCCAGCTGATTTAAACAGCTGCTGAGAAGTAGAGATACCATATTTGTCTCTTCTCTAATGGGTTGTATTTTGTTGTTGATGTTCGTGGCGATTAGGTGGGAGGAGGAAAGATCTACCGATGGCTCCAAATGGCGCTTCCTGGAGCACAAGGGTCCAGTGTTTGCACCTCCATATGAACCCTTGCCTGACAAAGTCAAATTTTACTTTGATGGTGAGTCCATCTGTGTAAAACAGACATATTAATAATGATTTTGATATATTTTTGGTCAAGACGAGAAGAGAACGTGACTTTTTTCTGCATTTGCAGGTAAGCCTATGAAACTTAATGCACCTGCTGAGGAAGTAGCTACATTTTTTGCCAAGATGTTGGATCATGAGTACACAACCAAGGACATCTTCAGGAAGAACTTCTTTAAGGACTGGAGGAAGGTGAGGAGATGAGAAATGCAGAGGGTGTGAAGCTTTAAGTATTTAAGTCCGTGCATGCTTCAGATGTCTTCTCTTTCTATTTCAGGAAATGACATCAGAGGAGAAGTCAAAGATCACCGACCTGAACAAGTGCAACTTCAGTGACATGAATGAGTACTTCAAGGCCCAATCAGAGGCTAGGAAACAGATGTCAAAAGAGGAGAAACTGGTAGGCCTGCATTCACGCAGACTCTCCCAACCCTGAAAAACATCATGAAATCTCTCAATGTCTTTTCATGTTTTCATACTCTTTGTAGAAAATCAAAGAGGAGAACGAGAGGCTCCTCCAGGAGTACGGATTCTGCATCATGGACAACCACAAGGAGAGGATCGGAAACTTCCGCATCGAGCCGCCGGGCCTTTTCCGAGGACGAGGCGATCATCCGAAGATGGGCATGCTGAAGAGGCGCATCCGACCCGAAGACATCATTATTAACTGTAGCAAGTGGGTAATCTCACCAACTACCGTTGTCACCACCCTCACTGCCATGGATCTTTCCATTTTAGTTTAGCTTTTGGATGCATGGTAAGAACACAAAACACTAGTATTGATAGTTTATCTAGTTCTGAGTTTTAACCACAAGGTGGCACTGTCAAACCATTGAAGGTGAGGTTTTATGAAAGTACATTGTGGGACTAGTGCGTGAGTTATACTGGTATGTTGTGAACATAGAGTGTTTTAAGTTGCTTGTGGAAGCTATCAGTCTATCAAAAGGACACATACAGACTTATACCTCACATTCTTTGTCCTGCCCTTTACCCCTCTATTCCTGTTCAACCTCTTCTAACCGCCGTGTTGTGACTTATTTATAGACAGTGGAAATATTTTTCTTTTATGTCAGTCACTCATTGCCTCAGGGGCAGTTTGTGAGTGGAAAGGCTAATTTGTAGCATCCAGTTGTCATCACAGAGACACAAGCAAGACCATGTTACGTGCGACATGTGGCATGTACAATACGGCACAGATGTATCGCTGACACGCACACGCACTCATGCCGGCACTGTGTCTAAGGTAGTCTTCCTGTCAGAGCGTGCTGTGTGTGTGTGCAAACAATAACACGACCCAGGGAGGACATGTCGACCCCCACATACTGGTGGTCATAATGGGGTTTGTTTTACAGTGACATTTCTCTGTACGCTATTGTCTCATAGCTGTAGTGTTTACAATATAATGTTAATCTTAGACTGGCCCATTAAGATGAAAAGAAAGCCCAAATGTTTTATGGAAGTGGATTTATTTCAGGTCTGTAATTAGTGTCATTTATTGTACCTATGAGGAAAGCACCTTAAAGGAACAGTGTGTTACATTCAGGGGATCTATGAAATGAATATTAAGATTAATAAGTATATTTTCTTTGGTGTATAATCACCTGAAAATAAGAATTGATATGTTTTTGTTACCTTCGAATGAGCCGTTTATATCGTGCGGGTCCTCTTCGCAGAGCCAACAGCCATGTTTCTGCAGTAGCTCCAGATCGGACAAACCACTGTGTTAACTTTTTTGCTTCCTCTGTTGGTCTTGAGAAGCTGCAGCATTTATTTCTGCACAAACTACAACTTCCACTTTACATTTGCTTGTTATTCTCAAAGCTAAACTAATTCTGTCTTCTGCTCCATTCACTCACTTGTTTACTCACATACATTCGCCACCGCTCTCTCTCTCGCTTCACCACTCATTTCCCACATACACACACACTCTACACACTGGCTCTGCTATTCTCCCAAATGACCTGCGCTACTTTTACAACAACTGGCTCTAGAGAGGGCCATTCGCTTTTTCTCGTTGGCCACCGTAGTTCTCCTACACGCTTGGCACAGGTTGAAGTTGGTATCAATCTGCAACCTCGCCGCTAGATGCCCCCAGACCTTACACACTGCACCTTTAATCAGCACACAGGTCTCAGTGGACACTGCCTCCAGAGAAACCGCTGTGCTAAACATACATATGGCACAAGCTGTCAACACATTTCAGTAAACCTGCTTCTTTTCTGTAGGGACTCCAAGCAACCTAAACCTCCCCCAGGGACAAAATGGAAGGAGCTTCGCCATGACAACAAGGTGACCTGGCTGGCATCTTGGACAGAGAACATCCAAGGCTCCATCAAGTACATCATGTTGAATCCTAGCTCCAGGATCAAGGTACCTGTGCTCTCACAGCTTCAGCTAAAATCCTGACTTAATCCTAAATGTAAATATTTCACAAGTTATTCCTTGGTGAAAATGACGATTCGTCTGTTTCCGAATTGAGTAAACAATCTGTGTGTGTGTTTGTGTGCAGGGGGAGAAAGACTGGCAGAAATATGAGACTGCTCGACGGTTGAAGAAGTGTGTGGATCGCATCCGTACTCAGTATAGAGACGACTGGAAGTCAAAAGAGATGAGGATCAGGCAGAGAGCTGTGGCACTGTATTTCATAGACAAGGTGAGGATATATAGTAAAACTGTAATGATAAAATACAAAAAAAAGAATTTATTACACACACTGCTATATCTTTGACTTTAAAGGGGCTGTTTGTAAGAATCAGAAATTGCATGTTACAGTGACACCTGTGCCCGTTAAGTCAACGACAGTCAGCGTCCTTGCAGCTCGGGGTCCGTTTTGATATCCAAAACCAAATGAATCGAAGGCCCAGCCGTTGTTGAACCTAGTTTCCCCCCTGACGTTTCCCCTTTGTTTGTTTTTTTTTGTGCTTCCGTGGAGTTTTTTGTTGGAGTCTGAGTTGTGGTGGGGGCTGGTCATTTGTTGGCGTTAGCGGACTCCCTTTGTAACCGAACATTAGCTGTGGTTGCACACCGTCAGCCCTGTAGCAGAGATGAAGAGAGTAAAGGCACATCCATTGGATTTTCCTAGAAAAACGGCCCGCATTCTTCTCATTAAAAGCAGTGTACAGGCTGATAGAGGAAACCCACACATTCAAATTACAATAAAAAACGATTAAAAAAATGTTTAAACGTGTAAAAACGTACATACAGTCCCTTTAACTAGTGATGCATATGAAAAAAAAGCACTGGATGGAGAATGAAATCTACCATCAGAGTAAGGTTCCCCTCAATGCAGTGCTCTTTGCACCCTCGCAATGAAATTTACAGTTTTAATTTGACTACAGATCCCATTTTATCATTTCCATTAACCACTAGGGCTCCCACTTAAAGAAATACTGGTGTACTGTAAAAAAAAAAAAAAAAAAAAGTTAAGAGAACAAACCCTTAGAAAATGTTACACTCTTCAGTCTTAATAATAATCACGGTGTGTGATCATGTTTTCTCCTGTAGCTTGCACTGAGGGCGGGTAACGAAAAGGAGGAAGGTGAGACAGCAGACACAGTCGGTTGCTGCTCGCTGCGAGTGGAGCACATCAAGCTGTACCCCAAGTTGGACGACCAGGAGTACGTGGTGGAGTTTGACTTCTTGGGAAAGGACTCCATCCGCTACTACAACAAGATCCCCGTGGAGAAGAGGGTAAGGATGGGAAGGGGACAGAGAGAAGAGGGACCTGTGGTAGATGCATTAAAGCACGAGACTGTGATTTGATGTGGTTTAATGAGGGTGGTGTTGGGTGTGTATTTGACAGATGTGTGAATTTAGTGTTAATAAGATAAGTCGCTCCGCTGAGGAGGATGTTTGCACAGACAGGTGATCAGGCACTAAAAGCTTTCCGTCAGCACTGCCTCAGAGGGCGGTCCGTTTCCTGCTATTACCAGAGTGTACAGACACAAACACACACACACACACATGCACACAGACATACACTACACACTGTGTGTGTGTGTTTTCAGTCACAAATTGTTCAACACCCCCGTGAACCGTTTATTTGGCTACACTTCCTCTCTACATCCCCACTCACACATAGAAGTACATACAAAAGACACATTAACCTGTAATCAACCACCTGCACTTGTCATCATAAACAGAAATAATATAGCACCCCCATGTGGCAGATATGTGATTGTGCATCCCTGAAGTGTTCCATGCTAAATGAATCTTTTCTGATTTCCTCTCAGGTCTTTAAAAACCTCCAGCTGTTCCTGGAGAACAAGCAGCCTGAAGATGACCTCTTTGACAGACTGAATGTAAGAAACACACACATGAACATCGGCCTCCGGGCTTCAGTCTAAGGGAACTTTTTAATTTCTAGTTTTAACGCTTGGATCACTCTGTTTCCTCTACCTCTCCCAATTGAACCCTCTTTCCCTCTTTTCTTTCTCTGTGTCTCCTGCAGACTTCTATTCTGAATAAGCACTTACAGGAGCTGATGGATGGCCTCACAGCCAAGGTCTTTCGTACCTACAACGCCTCCATCACTCTGCAACAGCAGCTCAAGGAGCTCGCCTGCCGTGAGTAACAGCAGCTTCGACCGGTCACACGCAGCTCATTTGAATGACACCCACACAGCTAAAACTCGTAATCACTCTTTACAGTTTAGCACAATTTTCTGGCAATTCAACCAATACTAGATTTGAAATTCTGCAGTGTCAAGTGAGAGACATACATGTACAAACACACGTGAAAAATAATCGTTTTTGCACTTTTTGTATCAGCTGAAAATGTTTTTTTTTTCAGAGATTTGACACAATGTGCTGCATAATTCTCAAAATAAGATTAAATTATGGGACTGCATGGTGTTTACGTGTTTTTCTTAAATGTCTATGGAAGTCTGAAAGATTAACAGCCTTTACATTTTTGAGAATTGCACAAAAATGGAAAAGAATAACAGAAAAAAGCTTTTTGGACCAATATACTTACTAAAAAAAAATAATGAAATCCATTCAATAAGTTAATATCTAATGGAATTCTAAAATGTCAAATTGATAGGAATCTGTTTTCATTAATAATGAGTCTCTTCATTAATGCATTATACGTGAATAGGATCTCTTTGGAGTTTATATCTGACAAAGACAGATAATAAAGCAAAACCTCCATGTAAATAAAACTGCCCGCTCTATCTCTTCTCACACAGGGGAACAGTACAAAAGGCTTTGTAATCAAATATTCAACATGGAACATAAAGTCATGTACTATAAAACGTACCTGACAGGGACAAATAATAAATCAGAACCCCCATGTAAATAAAACCGCCCCATCGTCTACACAAATGAAATAAATAACAAAACGTGAGTTGTAATGGGGCTCTTGGTGGTTAGGAAATGTAGTCAGTGATAGGGGGTGTCTAGTCTGGACACGCCAGGCAGGGATTATCCTTTGAAGGTTTTATTGTGAACATAAATAATGATACAGATGCACAGGAACTATTTCTAATACACTATTGTATAGAAGTGTGGGTCTAAAGGAGAGGGGAACAAAACATCAGTGTTAACTAACCTAAACCTCTCAAATGGGACTAACAACTCTCCATAAATACAGGAAATAAACAGTGCTAAACAGGTACAAAAGACTATAAACTACAACGGGAACGTTACTCTATAGGCTGCACATACGAGACGGATAAAGGCTGCCTCTCACAGCAGGTAAACTTAGACATTACTCTACATCACCAACAGTAACCAATATCTTTACAATACAAATATAGCACTTACTTGCGGTCATGGAAACACACAAACACCGATTGAAACCTAACTTTGAAAATGAAACCAAACTGACAGCTGTGAGTGTTTGCTTAGTTTACGGTGGCTTTAATCTTGTAGCGTTGACCTGTCAAAAACGACGTTATAAATCCCAGTATGCTGAAATATATATCGACAGGTGAAGAAAGACATTATGATATTGGGGCAGCAAAAGTATAGGGGACAGGAGAAAGGGCCATATTCATTTATATTGAGGATTGTAGAAGAAGAGATGAAGGAGGTGGGGCTTTGAACCCCACAGATACACAGCGTACACATACCAATTTAGGAAGCCTTCTCAGGCAGGTAATATGTATATTTTACAGATTTTATAAAGCTTTAACAACAGGTACTGTACCTGTAATTTACTGTACATGACTGAGACTGATTGTGCCTTTAAATGCATAATCACTACACAATTTGGGTCAGTAATTTCAAAATGTAATTTTAAACTATTTCTCCTTCATTGTTGTGTACTTGTTGGGTCTCCAGCTGATGACAGCCTCCCAGCTAAAGTCCTGTCATACAACCGAGCCAACCGGGCGGTGGCCATCCTCTGTAACCACCAGAGAGCTCCGCCCAAAACATTTGAGAAGTCCATGCAAAACCTTCAGACCAAGGTAAACTCGTGTTCCACCTTTATCTCCACAAGTTGTGATGTCTTGGTGCCGTGTTGGTAGAAAATTGTGATTCTTTTGTCATTATGGAAAATAAAGATAATCCCTCTTTCTACGAGATGCAGATTATCTACTTCGCTCAGGACGTGTTTGTTGTGATTGCAGATTGACGAGAAGCAGAATCAACTGTCAACAGCCAGGAAGCAGATGAAGGCTGCCAAGGCTGATCACAAGGCTTCCCATGATGACAAGAGCAAAAAGTAAGAAATCCTGACTGCTGCTAACCACCGTGAAAGACTGTCACAGTTCTATACGTTACTTACCCCTGGTGGGGTTTAATGCCACTGAGTTTGATCTGTACAGACTACTAAACGTCAAGTTCATGATGATCTGTTTTTCACTCCATCTCTCTAATTCTTCCTCTCTCTATGTGTGTTTGTCTCCCTGCCTCTATACATCTGTCTTTCTCTGTATCTCTCTCTGGTTCTGTATCTGTGTTTTATTCCTCCCTCTGTCTGTCTTTGTGTCTCTCTCAGGACTGTGGAGTTGAAGCGTAAAGCTGTCCAGAGGATAGAGGAGCAGCTGATGAAGCTGCAGGTTCAGGCCACAGACAGAGAGGAGAACAAGCAGATTGCTCTGGGCACCTCCAAGCTCAACTACCTGGATCCACGCATCTCTGTCGCATGGTATTTATGTGGCACAGCAGAAGCTGTTTACCTCTTATTTGATCACAGGTGTTACTACAGTAACAGAAACCTGTGACATTAAATGAGTAAGCCGCCTACTGTTTAATAAACCAGCTTTTCTCTGATTGGGTGGGTGCGCGGGGTGCATATCTACCTTGGTGACAGAAAGGCAGGAAATGCTCTTGCATTGTAGGAAAAGGAGCAGCACAAGCAAAAAAGCTAACGGCTGCAGAAGGAAAATAAGAGGAAGAAAAGCGTGTGAGCTTGAGGAACAATGGGGTTTGTTTCTGAAAGCCAGGGAGCGTCCCCAAACAACACTCCTTCCTCCATGTGGGAAGTCAATGAGGAGCTGTCTGTGGCTGAATAGAGGGCCAGGCCACAGCGAAGGGGAAAAGTGGTCAGCCCTCCCTAACCCGTGCCCCACTGCTATTTATGGAGAGCCTCCTCCTCAAGCACAATGGATACAGGAATGCTCCGTGTGTTTTGCCTGATTGTAAGGCGTAAGGGACGGGGTCCCCCCTTGTAGGGTGGTGCATGGGAACCTAGTGGTATGTGTGAATATGTGTAACAGAGATGAAAACACTGAGTCGAATCAGGTTGATTGGTAGCCGGGATGACGTATTATTCTGTCATGCAGAGAGTGTAGTAGGTTTCAAACTGTAAAGAGATTGGCTAAAACAATCTGTTGCCCTTCCTAGCACAGTTGATTTGACTGTTGAGAAACCTCATCAAATTAGTGATGTAAATAATTCAGAATAAGCAGGGAATTATCCGTTTTTCTGTTTAGCTACCGGCTAGCTGCTTAAAGGGACAGTGTGTAGGATTTGGAGACATCTAGTGGTGTGGTTGCAGATTGCAACCAACTGAGTACCACTCCGCTCACTCCTCCCTTTCCAAGACTGCGGTAACGTGAGCCGCTGTGTGCAAAACCGTGGTAACATTGTTTGCCTCGCTCAGAGGCCATCCTTACCATAATAACACTATTTTAGTAGCAACGGAAGTCAGACGGCGGCTGGCGGTACCACGGTTTTGCATTCTGTGGCTCACATTATTGTAGTTTCACCAGCATATTGGAGATAACGTAAAAATGCGAAAGGCTCTCTCTAGTGTGTGGTTTGTCTGTTCTTTGCTACTGTAGAAACATGACGGAGAAACATGGCGGACTCCATGAAGAGGACCCGCTCCCTATGTAGAAATGAAGGGCTCATTCTTAGCTAACAAAAACACAATGATTCTTAGTTTCAGTCGATTATACACTAATGAAAACATAGTTATGAATATTGTATTCCTGTTCTGCTAATAGATCCCCCAAAATGTTACAGACTGCTCCTTTAAGTTTGAGTCATGTATGCCAAATATGTTGAGTGTCTCTCATTCCCGTTAACATGGTGTTAATTATGATACTATTATATTATGCTATGCACTATATCATTATAATGTACTATTTAGAGAGTTACTGTAAAATTATTTTAAAACATTAACAGGAAGTTAGTTTAACAAGAAAAAGACAAGAGGTAGCTAGGTACCAAAAATATTGCTATTGGTTTTTTTCTTCTGAAAACATCACTTTGGTTTACATATATATGATTATATTTTATTTATATTTTATTTATATTATTCAGTAACAGTCCAATCTATGCTGTTTCATCACCACCTTTTGTCAGTAGCTCCTTTTTTTTGCTTCACATTATTTTGTGGAACAGTAACCTCTATTAACACTGCACTCAACAGTCAAGTACAGCCAGTGTGATATTCCCAACGACCTCATCTTTTTCCTCTGTCATTATGCCTTTGCATTTACTGCGTTATGTTACGCACTTGCCAGCTTGCTAAATTGTTAGCCTCTGTGGCTTCTAGACGCCGACAACAACGTTAATATTGCTGTTGCTTAGCAGCGGTGTTCTCACAACTTGACCACTTGAATGCTGTGAATGCCCATGTTGTAAACACAAGCTCACGAGTTTCATTTGAAGGCACCAATAGTCACGCTGGACTCACGGGTTCCCTTTGTTTTAAATACATTGAGTGAAACATTGCTATTTGTTCGCTGTGCATCTTGGTGCATAACACCAGAGTATAGCTATGACGATGCTGCATTTTAGGACAGAGACGTCACTTGTAGTCCCTGCTCCCTCCTCGAATGGTTTGATTTGCAGAACAGTGGCGAGAAAGTGATGAATGATGGTCTGTCCTGTTAGGCTCGAAAAAAAGAATTGAGAAAAGCTCAGGCCAAGTGAAATGTACATGGTTGAGCCAAGCTCTCCAACAGGCCTGCCGACATTTTCACATGGTCATCTCAGGTAAAACACAGGTGGTACTAATTACATTAACGATGGCTTTGTCCTATCAAAGTGTCCCAGGAAGCCGTGACAGTGAGCCAGCATGCACAATGGACCCTTTTACAGCAGCAATTTTTAATATGTCATAACAGGACAAGCACAGGTGTTATCACTAACGTAACATTCAGAACGAATGCATTCCATTTAGGTAAGCTAGTTTCAGGCTCCTGGTATTTTGCATGCTGGCTCACTAGCATATCTTACTGGGACACTTAATGGAACTGAGCCATCGTTAGCCAAATTTGTTCCACCTGTGCTTTTCCTGCTATTACAAGTCAAAATGTCTGCCGTTGAAAAGCTCTACACCAGGAGCCTATCATATGAGTGAATCAAAGTGTTGTTATGGATTATAGAATATATTACACTAATATAGCAATATATTATGGACTCTTTGTGTATTGCTGGGGACCCCGTGGAGTGCAGTGTCGAATGTGGTGCGGTTTGGTGGCACTATAACAATGAACTTTACGTTTTGACCTGTAACTTTTGAACCGTAAGTCTCAGAAACAAAATGATGGTCCAGACGAGTCTATCTGTATAAACTACACCCATTTGCGTCCAGACTAATTATCCGCCATTTTTTAATTTTGTTCAAATCTGAATTTTTGCTATTCCTTCCTACAAATTTTGAGTCATCATCACCAAATTTGGTACAGAACATCTCTGGACCAGGCTGGTCTCCAGATGTTTGATGTTCCGTACAGTTTTTGCTATAGCTGGCCCTCAAAGTGAGCTCAGATAGCTGTGGGCAGGGCTTATATTACAAAAAATGTAATACCGCCCGAACTCTTTGTGCTATTGGGACCACATTTGGTGGACATGTGTAGATATGATATCTGAGTGACCATGGAAAATTTGGTGCCATTTGGCCAATAGGTGGCGCTGTAACAGCATCATCATCTAACTATAAAGAAAGGAACCTCTGTCTGTCTGTCTGTGTAAGTATGACTGTCTTTCTCATATCTGGAGAACCGTTCATCCAATCAACTTCACACTTGGGGGGTTGCAAGAAGCCATACTGCGGTTCTCAGCAGTGCTGCAAATGGCACTTCTGGGGGGCAAGAAATCTTTCCGTTCTGGACGGGCACGCACTCCAAACAGGCACTGCACTAGTTAATGCAATGCACATGAGCCAAATAGTTTTAGATTTTCTGATGACAACTGAATCACAGTCACTTCTTCGTGGAATGTCCTACATAGTGAACAGTGGGCAGTGTTTCAGCCAGTGAGTGGATGAGCTGACTTAACTGGTCCGTCTTCCCTCCTCCCCAGGTGCAAGAAGTGGGGCGTTCCCATTGAGAAAATCTACAACAAAACCCAGAGAGAGAAGTTTGCCTGGGCGATTGACATGGCCGAAAAGGACTATGAGTTTTAAACGCACTTAATGTTTTACCTTTTCTAAACATGCCTTTGATTGTAGAGATGGTTTGTAGTTGATGTCAAATGATTCCACTGTGTGGTTACTGCAGGGCTGTGAAGCTTTGTTGGAGCTGTGACCACTGTTTAATAATTGTGCTGTATATATATATGGATTGATTGTGAATATAGGAAAAAAACTCCTGAACCATTTGACCAAGCTGCCAAAGGGCATCTCTCTTAAATACAATGTCAGTAGTGTGTATGTAGCTGCAGCTATCTGCCCATGATCAAACACCTATGAACACATTAGTATTATCTTTTGTCAGACACGACTGTACTGAAATTTGTAAGCCATCAGATTTATTGAGACATTCTATATTCTCATAGAATAATGAATTAATAAACGTTTGTATGGGAGACTGTGAGGAACAACATGAGAGACAACAGGATGAATTTTATTCTGTGGAATAGTGTGAAAGATTGGTACAATAAAAAGACAGACTGATGTGAAGACAGTGTGGAGAATAGAAACCCTATGCTCATATAATTATTAGCACACAGAATGTCATTTCTTTCCATTTAGTTTGATTTTATTGTTTATTTCAGGGATGTATATATTTTATCATTTTTCAGTAACTATGATTCAGTGTTTTATAAAAATGTGTGCTGTATGCATTGTCAACAAGAAGCTCTTCATTGCTCATATGCAACTTGTGTGTGTGTCTGTTTCCACAGTTTTACAATGGTAACATTCCTCTTGGTTACTTGAAACAGCTGAAGTACAGCGTCGTGTGCTTTGTGTGCCGGAGCTAAAAAGAGACTGTTCCTTCAGACAGAGACGTTTTCTAAGAGGGATGTGGATATTGCCAAAAAACGATCACAGAAGTCTATCATGTAGTGTGCTGTTTGTGTTGCTGTGATTAAGCAGAAAGTGTCCTCCTTAATTTACAAATGTGAATGGATATTCTAACTTTTGTCATTAATATTTCTTGCTATTTGATCATTTAACCCCACGACTCCGGATTGGTTGAATGCTTATTGTTTTGAGCTTTGTAGTTTTCAGAATAAAACATCAACCTTGTCCTTTTTTTGTCCTTTTTTTATTTATACGTGTGAAAAAAAGGGATTAAAACAAGAAGCTGATCCCTTGAATATACAAAATTAATCTTGTTAGAGATGTAATTAACAGTGATCAGTCAAGTCAGGGGGTCATAGTCCAATTCCCCAATGATGTGTCTCAAAAACAACATATTTCTCAATATTATTTTCAATTTTATTTCATTCCCATGTAGATAAATGGTCAAAGACAATGCCATCGTTTTTGTAGGAAGAACATTCATTTAATAATTATAAGAAAAAAACTTTTTTGGTAATTTGGATTATGTAATGAAGTGCAGTATTATTTACAGGAGGAATAATTACAAAGTTACCTGTTAACTTGAACTTAAGTTGGGATGTTATGTTGATCAGACAGCTAATGATGAGGTACAGTACCAGCAGAAGGTCTACTTCTTTAAGAGGCCGAGAACAGGCGCTCCTACTGTAGATATGAGCTGCGTCAAGCTGACGGGAGACACGCAACATTACCGGAAGTACGGTAATTATGTCAAAATAAATGCGAAATTTGTCTGTAGCAGAAAAAATTGTTCTGAGGTGTATGACCAGGTCCACAAAAACTTTGTCATCGGATAAAGGCTGTGTTTCAGATTTTTTTTTTTTTTTTACAACTTTAAACATTTCTTTGACTCAAAGCTAATCAACAAATAAGTAATGGAAAAATAATAATTACACATGGGGCTAGTTTTCTCTCAGAACACTTGAAATACAATAAACTGAAAGGTTATTATAGATTTTTTGCCCAATGATGCCAAAAACAATCTGCCTACTGCAGCATTAAAGTTCCCATATTATACAAAAGTGAGTTTGTCATGTTTTTTTATTATAAAGCAGGCTTAAGTCCTATATAAATACTGTGAAAGTATCGAAACACTCAATCCACAGGGAAATACACACAGCCCGTATTCAGAAACTCTCTTTGAAACAAGCCGTCAGGATTTCTGCCCATTCATGATGTCACAAATATGCAATATTTGTATATACTTGACACGGTTCTAAACGTAAACATTCTAAATGTGTCCGAGTTTATTCCTGGTTGCAGTGTATGTGAACGGCCTCAGCTGACAGGAAGTACACGTGGACCCAAGCTGTTGCCTAGCAATGCAATCCTGTTGCAATTCCGTCAAAATGCACTAAAACGGAGCATTTCAGACAGAGAGTAAATACAGGCATATTCAGGCTGATAGTATGAGGAAAATAAAGTTGTTTTTTTAACATTACAGCATGTAAACATGTTATAGTAGAAACACAAAATACAAGTATGAATCTGAAAATGAGCATGCTATGGGACCTTTAAGTTGCAGAAAATAGAAATACTCAAATAAAGTACAGTCAAGTACCTAAGAACTGTATTTAGGTACAGCACTTGGTTAATTCCTAACACTTGATATCACAATTGTACCCAGTGTCCCTCCTGCGTCTCCTCCATAACACAGTGCAACCTTCACTATCAAAAGAGCCATTTTAGGCAAAAAAATTTAAAATAAATCTGTCTGGAGCAGCAAAACATTTGAGCACTGTGATGAAGGTCACACAGTTTATAGTCTAAGTATATAGTATATAAGTCTAATGCAGTGAGGGACAAAGTGCAAATGTACTACGGAGTATTAGGGCCACATTGAGGGGAAAAACATCTGAGATTTACAGAATAAAGTCAGAATATAATGAGAAAAAAGTCATAATATTACGAAAATAAAGTCAGAACTTTACGAGAATAAAGTCGTAATATTACAAGAATAAAGTCAAAACTTTACGAGAAAAAAGTTGTAATATTACGAGAATAAAGTTGTAACTTTACAAGAATAAAGTCGTAACTTAACGAGAAAAAAAGTCGGAATATTACGAAAGTAAAGTCGTAACTTTAAGAGAATAAAAGTTGTAACTTTACAAGAAAAAAAGTCGTAATATTACGAGAATAAAGTTGTACCTTTACAAGAATAGTCGTAACTTTACGAGAAAAAAAGTCGTAATATTACGAGAATAAAGTTGTACCTTTACAAGAATAAAGTCGTAACTTTACGAGAAAAAAAGTTGTGATATTATGAGAGTAAAGTCTTAACTTTAAGAGAATAAAGTTGTAACTTTACAAGAATAAAGTCGTAACTTTACGAGAAAAAAAGTCGTAATATTACGAGAATAAAGTCGTAACTTTATGACTTTATTCAGGAGCCACTGGAGAGAGGCTAAAGAGCCACATGTGGCCCCTGCATTAGCGTAACAAGTTCCTTGACACGACCTTTATTGTGAAAGCCTCAGCGGAAGCCTGGTGTTTGCCTCTGTGTGTTGATAGTGCTAGTGGTCTACTGTGTATGTGTGTGTGTGTGGGGGGGGAAGGGCCTGCTGGATCTGATCTGATCTGGATCTGAGAGAGGACAAACTTGCGTAGTCTCACTACGGTTCCTCTCTGTCTGCCTGCCTCTCTCTCTCTCTCTCTCTATGGACGGCCGGAGGCTAGAAGAGGGAACAGGGATCGTTGTCGTCGGGACCGCAGCGCTTCTCCAGGCCTCAGCGATGATTTAATCCCGGAAAAACCCGCTGGTGTTCGGGGGGAAAAAGGAGAAAACGACGGGAGGAGAGGAGGAGAGAGGAGCAGCCGCTGGAGATGTGCGGTCGGGCCGAGATTGCGGCGGTAGGTAAACTACAGCTACAGCTCAGCGCCGTGTTGTTTTCCTGTTGTTTTTCCTCTCCGCACGGTAAAGAGAAAACACAGGGAGAGAAAAGAGCAGAATAGCTGCAGAAGAGCTTATTTCTAAGGTGTAAAAGCAGCTATGACTCTTCCTTTTTGGCCCAACTCTAATGCTAGCAGCTCACCGGCCCGTCTCCACGCTGTGAACAGACAGACGGTTCTTGTTATCCCACTCTGCCATTCGTTGTTTTCCCAAATAATGTGATGCCTGCTTGTGTCCAAAAGGAAAACTTTTAGTTTCCCTGCAGCAGGTTACAGGCCTGTTGTTGGCAGTGTGTTAAAAATCAAACCTTCCCTTGCTGCTGTAGATTAAAAAGGTAACATCATGTTGGAGAGAAAGTTGATTAGCTTTAATCAACACGTTTTCTCCTTCCTTGGTCGCAGCTGTCATTTATTATTACATCACTGTTAATGATAAATCACAGCTCCTGTTGGGGTTTAACAGTGGTACTCAATACTGAGAGTAACATTACCCATATGTAAAAAATCAATATCACCAGATGAGACATGTTATACTTTGCACACCAACTATTTAATCTATTTTTTTTTACGTGACTATGGACATTTAAAAAGATTTAATAGCGACATTATGTTTATTTTTGTTTATAGCTTATTTTGTATATTGTATATTGGTAAAAATTCAATTAAATCTTATTTTATTCTAACGTTTTTATCTCTTCTTTTGTTATTATACTGTTTAACTTGCACCAACAAAACCAAAGCAAATCCCTAGTGTGTACCTCTTACACCTAAACACATAAACACCACTCTGATTATATATTAGGCTGTCTAAGTACCACATTATGTACTTTTTTTCTGTAGGAGTTTGTGTAAAACTAAATATGTATATGTCCATATTCAAAGCAAACAAATTTTACATTTTGCAATGCATAGTCTATTTCTTTAAGTGTCATTAACGAGAGTATTTAATGCCTGGTATATTAAGGAATTTGTTTAAAATATCATTACTGTACTTTTTTTGTTGTTGACATGTTATACTTTGCACACCAACTATTTTATCTATTTTTATATGACTATGGACATTAAAAAAAGATTTAATAGCTACATTATGTACTAGGCTGTCTTAGTACCACATTATGTCCTTTTCTGTAGGAACTGTGACTTATAGGTTTCAGATGTATCAGTCCATATTTGTGTAAAACAAAATATGTAAACTTGTATGTCCATATTCAAAGCATACACATTTTGTAATGCATAGTTTATTTCTTTATGTGTCATTAATGAGTATTTTATGCCTCTTATCATTAAGAAATTTGTTTAAAATGTCATTACTGCACTTTTTTGTTGTTGTTGTCGGAAATGCATCCGTAAGACAAAGTAGACTTAACACTAACAATTCTTTTGGGGTTAAATAGGATTTTATAAATGGGCATGTTTCAGGCTTAATACTACTCAATTTCACAAAATCAAAATATGGGTATTTTTTTCAAAGTAAACAATATTTGTACTAAATGTGTATTTAAACTTAAAGTTGAGAGTAATCCAAAAATTAAAAACATTTTTTCTCACACACTTGACAGCAAATCTGCAGGAATATGAACATGTAATATGGTAAATATTACAGTGTTATTTAAAACGTGACTCCTGACCGCATCGACTCCTCACTGCTGTATAATGTGTGTGTAGCACAGACACACTAGAAGTCCCCGGTGAATTGTTGTTTCATGCCCCCCCTCTTCTCCTGCTGTAGGTATCCCTGTCTAGGCCTGGACTGAGCAGATTGTTCTGAGAGGAAACGGACAACAAACAGGGGAAGTGAACATGGCTGGGACCTCGGCTTTCTTTTCCAACGGACCTGTTCCGTGGATAGACAACGACACCGAGATGAACAACCTGTACCGAGACCTGGAGCTGGGCACAGTACTGACGCTGTTTTATTCTAAGAAGTCTCAGCGGCCAGAGAGACGGACATTTCAAGTCAAGCTGGAGACCAGGACTATTATCTGGACCCGCGGCACGGATAAAATAGAGGGAGAGAGTGAGTAGCGCACAGACACAAACATACACACAGACCGGGGAGTAATGGTCCTGAGTGCTGGTTGGAAATGTGAAGGTATTCACGCCAGAACTGGTTGGTTTACATACATTGAGAAATGTTGTGAGGTGCTCACAAAAGACTTAAGTGGTCTTGTGAACAGCTGGTGAATGATGTCACATCACTTCCAAAATCCTTTAAATACTAAAAACTGTAAGTTTGCAGGGCTTGGTGAAACTAAATATCAAGAGATAACTGACTAAATGCATTAATACTGGAGATTAGAAGGTATTAAAATGCAAGGAAATCTGGAGAATCAAGGATTCGTAATGTGGAAAATGAAAGCGAAACGGGTTAATTGTTCATTTTTAACACAGATAAAACATTATTTAATTGTGCCTCCAAGACAGGAAAAGACAACAAGCTGTATAGCAATATTCCCAAAATGAAAATCCCAGTCGCGTCTCTCGATATCAATACCACATCTTTTTATATCAGCTCTAAATTAGTTCCTGAAAGTTTCAGTTCCCTCTCGCTAAAATGTATATACGATTTGGTTTGTTGTTGTTTAGAATTCAGAGACTTTAATAAGCTAAAAGCTCTTTTTTTTTGTAGCATTATAAAGTATTTTGACAGAGCATGTGCGAGTCTTGGTGGCTATTAAAGGAACAACTGGCGAGGTGCGTCTGGTCACTTTATAGAAAAGTCTGGCCACATCCAGTCTATTCATAAAAATAGTCATTTGTATGTTGCTCCCTCTGATTTCAAGTGACATCTTCCTTAATTTAGTGAAATCACATTCCTGCCTCTCAAGCAGCTTCAAGCCATGTTGGAATTTCTAAACTATTTAGTGAAAGCAGGTGCAAGCCTTGGTGGATATTAAAGGAACAACCGTTGTCGTCACAGTTAGATAAATCACATCTCGGGTACAAATCCAGGGACGACAACGAGAAGAAAGTAGCATTCCTGGAACGAACGTACTGTAATTTTACCAGGAAGCTGAAATTCAGGTTAATCTTCAACAAAACAGCACGTCTAACTGAGGACACGCAGGCCTTCAGCGAGTCGTTAAGTCGTCTGTCTCTCGGGTAGCAGGATGCCTTGTGCACAGCTGCACTCTGCTCCGGATGCAGCAAAAAGAGCACACAAAAAGATGGTACGCTTAGTTTTTTTTTTTTTTTTTTTTCACAACAGTATCATCTTCTCTGCTCACACATGAGCTCACAGCTGCCATTTGATACTCCTGGAGTGGTGATATTGGCCTAGGCGGCTCATTAATGTACAGAAATAGAATATGAGGGGCTTTACTGGAAGTGTGTGATCATTTTGGGAACATTTTGGCCCCGCTGTATTTACCCCTTATCAATGGCAGAGAGAGAATAATGTCCGCTAAACTGTGGAAACGGCACTCTAGTTTGTCGCTAAATATAAAGGTCTGAGAAGGCCTTTTTCTCCGTTGATCGAAGTGGATTTTGTTTGTTTTTATCTCCCAGATTGATTTAGTTTTTAGTGATCTTTTCTATAAAAATGCACGTTTCCTGCACATGAATCTTATCTTGCCCACCAAACACTTATCTTAATGTGACAAAATAGGCCTGGCTCCACAAAGCAGGATGTGGTCTTGCCGAAAAAAATGGCGGTAACAGGCTGGTTAGAAGTGTAGACAGAGCATGCTATAATGTAGAGGTTTAGATACCTGACATGTCACTTTTCAAGTGAAAACGTTTATCCAAACTCTACGTTACGCCGAGCGTACGGTTTGTTTTGATGCTGGAGAGACTGTTGCGAAACATCTCATATAGTACGCTCAGTAAATCTCCAGAGTATCATCTTGAGAACTTCTGTTTTCCTGAGTATATTACTGATAACAAGGCAACATAAGCATGAATCAGAGTCATGTTTGACTGTGACACATCATTTTAGCGTCCTGTCAGAGTAAACGGTTAACTGACAGGTTTCAAAACAGACTTTACTGAATGACATAGTTTTAGTTTTTTTTTATGAATGAGCTTCCACGTGTGTGTTTGTTACACTCTCAAGCTATGATTTAACTTAAGTGAAACCTCCCGTCTTACTTCTCGGAGCCCACCACAGTGTCAGATTCTCATGTTTACAAGCTCTGCTCAAAAGCACTGAAGTAGAAGATTTTAGGATGCAGGTTTTCATGTTAAACAAAGACTACAGGAGCTGATTAGCACTGGATACGACAAGCACCAAGTCAGCTATCCCTTTTATTATCTCTGCTTGTATTTAGCAATGATGAGAGCAAGCCAATGAGCAGGACTGCTTCATGGTGATATTGGTGTTCACAGGAGTTTTACATCAGTGTAAGGATGTGGCTTTAAGCTCCTTTTGCTCAATTGAACTTCCAGAAAATATACCATCGCTGGAGCTAGACCGATAAATCAGCCAGGTCAATATATCGACCAATATTAGCTTCCTTCAGATATATATCTGTATCATTTTATTAAAGCTGGGCGATATGGAGAAAATCAAATATCCTGATATTTCTGACCAAATACCTCGATGACGATATTGTAGGGTTGATCATTGGTGTGTTTACAACGTTTTTTGCATTTATTCCATATTATGATATTTTGCTTTCCACAATCTGAGATGATATCTAATCTCATATCACAATATCGACATCATATCGATATATTGCCCAGCCCTACATCGTATATGTCGGCTGATTTGAAGAAATTGCAGTACAGAAATGCCAAACTAGGGAAATTGAGGTAAGCTAGAAACCGTGTCTGCATGACAGTTTGTCCACCCGAGAGCACCGACAGGTTGATTTTTCTTGTGTAAAATGTCCCACTCGGTATGTAACTTGGTCATAGTTCTACAAATACTGCAGAATAGATCTGCTGATGTCGCAGTCGGACAGTGCACATGCATATCCTAACTCTAATAGTTGATCACTCTGATTACGGCTGCAACTAACGATTATTTTCTTGATTAAACAATTAGTTGTTTGGGGTATGAATTGTCAGAAAAAGCCCAAGATGACGTCCTCAAATGTCTTGTTTTGTTCCACAACTCAAAGATATTCAGTTTACTGTCATAGAGGAGTAGAGAAACCAGAAAATATTCACATTTAAGAAGCTGGAATCAGAGAATTATGACTGTTTTTTCTTTAAAAATGACTCAAACCAATTAATCGTTTATCAAAATAGTTGTCGTTTAAGTTAATAGCTGACAACTAATCGATTAATCATTGCAGCTCTGGTTCTGGTGATTTAAAGCTTCATAGTTAGTGAATTAGACCTGAAGCAATTAGTCGATTAATTGATTTTTTTGATCGATAGCTCAGTCATTTGCTCAAGCAACCTTAATTATAGCCTCTTAATTGTGAGTATTTGCTGCTTTTCTGGGTTCCATGTCATCGTAAACTGAATATCTTTGGGCTGTTCATCGGACAAAACGAGACATCTGAAGCCGTCACCTTGAACTCTGGGACACTGCGAGTTAAATTTGATCGCACAGCCTAACATTTCATACACCAAAATGATAACTGAGACTATAATGAAATCTATAATGAAAACAATTGTTGGATGCAGCCTTAATTTGAATGGTGCTCTCACTGAGCTGGGAATAGGAGGTGTATTCAAGTTTAGAGAGGGTTTTTTTTTTGTAAACCGCATGTGTTGCATGTGTTGCAGTGGAGTGTGAATGAGCACACGTGTTACTAATTATAATCCTGGAAATTTCTTTAGAAATTAATCTGAACCTCGTAAATAACCAGTTGGTTTTTGTTGCCTCGACAGTAATGTGCACGCTGATGGAATTACCTGCACACGTCTGTCACATCTGTCATCTCTCTGACCTGCTTTTTCCATACTTCCCGCAAAACACACGCACACGCCGTCTCGCCTCAAACGTCTAATGTCACTTCTAGCTGACACACCGCTCCTTTTTTTTTTTTTTTACAGATGCACACTAGGCTCTCAGCCAAGTTTATTTGTGGGAAATAAATCAACACATTTCGTGGGGCATTAGCCTGCAGGCAGCGACACACGGTTGCACAATCCGAATCTGCTTTTTAGGTTGTTTATGTCTGCATGAAAACGTGGTTGTGAGGATCAGGTTTTGTCTGTGGAAAACAAGCGCAGTTCCACAGTTGACTCGCTCCATTTACAATGTGTTGGAAAGGGGAACAGAATCCATGTAGCTGCATGACAGTTATTTGTCAAGGGGAAAGTCCTCTGCTTAACTTTACACGACGCGATATCAAAGGAGCTGATACGGATCAGCTGACGTGTCAGTGCACACTGAAACATCGTCACGCTCTGGGCCGCACAGTAACCTCAACGTTTAGAATATACTTCCAGCTGCTGCAGTCTTGTGTTGAAAATATGCAGTGTAGTTTTTAGTATTTATTCTGTGGTCAAACACGTAATGTAATTATGACTGCAACTAACGATTATTTTCTTTATTGATTAATCTGTTAATCTATTTTGCAGATTCATTGTTTTGTTTATAAAATGTCAGAAAATAGTGAACAACAGTCTGTTTAAATAGCTTATTGTGTCCGACCATCAGTCCCAAACCCCAAAAATATTCAGTTTACAATCAGATATGACAAAGAAAAGTGGCAAATCATCTCATTTGAGAGGCTTTAACCAGCGAATGTTTGTAATTTTTGCTTGAAAAGTGTTATCAAAATAGTTGTTTATAATTTTTATATCCACTAATTGATTAAGGGACTTATCGCTGACGCTCTAAATGTAATTCATATCACAGTTGCTATTTCCAGCACAATAATTACAACTGTATTATTAGTCAACAGTGTTCAGTCCTGGTTTTCCTTCGTCTGCAACACACAACTAACGCACTCTGTTGTAACACCTCTAACTAATTGAACATGTGATGATGGTTATGATTGATCAAACCTCTTCCTTGTCTGTCTGTTGCGTAAAGTTGGCATCAAATGCCCAGTTAGGTTTGTTGTTACTTATTATTTGATCAGACAGTTACTATTTGAATCAAGGTTTAGCCAGTTTTAGACTGTATTCGGGCTGCAAATAATAATTGTCTTCATTATCGATTAGGGCTGCAACTAACGATTATTTTCATTGCCGATCTAATCTTTTCTCAATTAGTTGTTCGGTCTATAAAATGTCAGCAAATGGTGAAAAATGTCAGTCAGTGTTTCCCAAAGGCCAAGATGACGTCCTCTAATGTCTTGTTTTGTCCACAACTCAAAGATACTCAGTTTACTGTCATAGAGGAGGAAAGAAACCAGAAATATATTCACATTTAAGAAGCTGAATCAGAGAATTTTAACTCTGATAACTTTTTTTTCTCAAAAAAATCACTCAAACCAATTCATTGATAGTATAGTTGGTGGTTCATTTAATAGTTGACAACTAATCGATGAATCGTTGCAGCTCTATTATCGATTAACCTTTTGATTCTTTTCTGTGATTAATCAGTCGTTCAGTCTGTAGAATGTCAGAAAATGATAAAATATCCTCATCACGTCACAGGGTGACCTCTCCAGGTTGTTTGTTTTGTCCAATAGTCTAAAGTATTACATTTTAATGTCATTTATAATACTATAAAATACAGAAAAGCCGCAAATCTTCCCATTTCAGAAACTGGAACGGACAAATGTTTTTCAGTTTTTCATTGATGAAAGACTTAAATGAGTGATATCAATATTAGCAGCTAGAACAACTGGCTGATTGGTTTATGCACTACGCTGTGTTTTCTCAGGGAAAGTTATCATTCTTGTATGGCTGCTTGTGTTTAGACATTTAACATTTGACAACTTTTGCTTCTTTTGTCAAATGAAAAAAACTGTTTTGTGGGAAAAACTCCTCAAGTTAAGGTAGCATTGATCATGTGATCATCATCATCATCATCTTGCTATAGAAGCTCAGGTTTTGTACGGCCAGTAGAACAAATTGAAGTGAAACCCAGCCCTGATGAGGAAAGTAGAAACAGAGTGTGGAAGGACGGACGGAGCGCTGGAGGAAGTGTGGGAGTGTGTTGCAGGATACCTCCTCTCATCTCCTTTGGTAAGCTGACACCTCTGGGTATCTCTTTTATTTCCTGCATCTGTCTGAGCCCGGCTCCAAATATTTTGACTCAAACGACTAAAAGTGTTGTCTAACAGAGCCGCCTTTGCTCTCAGCAGAAGCCTGCTGGCCCCCGTCTGGCGGGTGAAGTAAACTTAAGATATGATGTACGATTTTAGAGAGCTCAGCTTGGGCGAAATACTGCGTGAGAAGAAGACATACTTTTCTCTTCTTTCTAATGCTTGAGAAAAAGAACACGCTCACCTATACGCGAGCACAGATGTGGTGTGTAGGCGACAAAAGCACAGGATGTGTGGTTCGGGGGCAGGAAGAGAGGAGCAGGAGCTGAAAGAAAAGTGTGTGTGTGTGCGTGTGTGTTTAGCAGGAGAGTCCCCACTGTAGGTCTTTTTAACTGCTACTAATACAACGCTGATAGGAACCCGTTGAGCTACTTTACAGCCTACACTCTCGTAGAGTGTCTGAGTGCCTATTAATGGAGTCAAGAAGGAAATAAGAAGATATATTACTGTTTATAGGCTCGGTTGGAGCGCGGTAGGCAGCGTTGTTTAGTGGCACCTCACTTTTATAACCCCTCTCTTATCTCCCTTTGTACTGTAAATGATTAAAAACCACTGCGAGCGTTCTTAAAGTCACACAGCTACCCATAATACCGTACGTCTGCGATGTGTTCATATAATCTCTATTGTACAGACCAATCCCACCACAGACTAGTTCGTACGACTGGCTCTCGGTCTCCCGGTTTGAGATTAGTAATTGGTGGTTTTGGTTGATTTCAGTGGTGAAAGGCAAATGGGGGTTAATTTAGGGTCAGTAACTTTTATCATCTTCCTCATTTTAAATCTGTTTTCTAACAATATCTGCGTACTGTATGTCTTCAGCTGAAGTGTATCTATATGTGGTTTACAGTGGTGGCCTCAGCTTCTCTGTTTTATGTGGTCTGGGGGGGCTTGAAATACCTATACGTGCTGCTGTGTGTTGGTCTCTATG
>CAKAOI010027831.1:0-29207 GCA_916701655.1 Sebastiscus albofasciatus
ACAATTACAAAAAGCGGCCCCAGGTTGCTAAAATGCACTCTGTCCGATCGGGGGCCTTAGAAGCCAAAAGCTACCGCTCCTTGAAAGAATTCAAACAGAATACAACCTAATCCATTATTGATGTAAGGTAGACCAACAGCAGACTTGTGAAGTAGTGCATTAGTGTTGGACATACATCCCAACAGCGTAGATCTTGCGTCTCAGGTGTGATGGTACGGCAGACCTGCTGGAGCTCTGCTGCTGGGAATTTACTGGTTCACTAAGTGTACACTAGCTCTCTTGGAAAACATAGTCCTGTCTTTGAACTCCCACGGCTTCACTAGGTGTGCTTACATTTGTACAGTATGTGGTGTTCAGTATGTGTGCCTATGCTCATGCATATGTGCATCCATTTGTGTCTGGGAGTGAAGGTGTGTGTTTGTATTTGCTTTCTGCGGGAGCACACATGTATTTGTGTGCACATGCTGAGCATTTGAGTGCTTTTTCTTTTCTTCGCTGTATTTTCTGCATCCAAATGTATGGTAAAAAAGGTCCAGGGTGACCGAGAGAGCAGAAATAGGGGAATGCAGGAGCTGGTCTGACTGTGATAGAGATTTCAAAGTGGTGTGTGAGATGTTGGCCAGTTTTTTTTTATTTTATTCTTTATTTTTTATCCTGCGGGAGAGAGCAGCAGGCGTAGGCTGTTTCTCCCATGTGTGGTCTCTCTTGAGCAGAGCAATGTTATTTTCTGCCATGCAGAGAGGTTGGTTACATGCCAGAGAGAACGAGAGAGGAGAGAGAAATAAAGATAGAATAAAGACAGAGAGAGCTTTGACTCAAAGACTGCTCAGTTTGACACATTTCTGTGAACACTAGTGGGTTTGCATCATTTCAACAAAGAGGCAGGCTGACTTTGAAATGCATCTTTGTTGTGTTGTGATGTAAAACTCCTTATACTCTATACCTCCACATGCACCTTGCAAGTGTGTGGGCATCTGTGGGTTTTTGTGTGCAAACTGCGAGAAAGTGATTTTACAAAGCGTTCTCCACAAAGTGCACGCCATCCGGGCTGCACTCTGAGGTCTATTCATTTTTAAAGTTCCCTTGCAGAGAGTATTAGAAAAAGTGGAAGTGCTCTCTCTGACTCTGTGAGATGAGGAAGCTTAGTGGTTCTACTGGTTCCTCCCTGTAGGGCCCTGCTTGGATCTGGCCCTACACCCTCTAAAAGCCTCAGAGAAGAACAGGGATGCTCCACTGCCTAGCCCATTTTTTTTTTTTTTTCACATTACATACAAGTTATCTGTGAACAACTCACCCAGATCCAATTTGACCCATATTTTGGCAGCGAAAATAGTTGGTGACCTTCTCTGTGTTTCGCCCTCCTTACGAGAGCCAGGCTGTTGCCGTGATTAGTTCACTGCCTCCCAGCGCTCCTCTGTCAGACCAGGCTCAGCTCCAGCCTCCTCCATAAACACATCTAGGTACACACACACACACATGCTATATACACACATATGCAAAGGCAGCACAGGCACCGTGCCTTGCTTCCCCGAGGCTTTCCACTGGCTCCTCACCTGTCGCCCCAGGTCTCTATCTCTCATACTCAACATGTGTGTCAGGACAGAGCCCGCGAGACCAAGGCCTCGCCAGTTTGTTTGTTTGCTGCATTGACGGGTGGGGAGCAGGGACGTGGGTGCAAGAAATTAGCACAAGTCAAATCAGATTAATTAATCCCCAGCTCAAACTATTAGCCGAGGAGTCGTGTTGAATTAAAAATCAAATTAGCCCTGGCGCCTGCCGTTAAAGCTGTGGTGTGTGCCTGCCAAGCTACAATGACACACACCCACAGAAGCCAGCCGCTCATGGGCTTCACTGATGGATGGATGTATGGACGTATGGATGGATGGAAGGGTGGAAGAAGAAACGGGTGCTCAAGGACTTGAGGGTGGGGGAAGGGGAGTTTGGTGACTTTGCCACCCAGTGTGGTAAGCTTCTCCTGGGGCACGGAGCTGGCTGTCCTCCACTGGGTGCTACTCCACAGGCCTCACACCACTAGCACTCAGCAGACTCGGCTATGTCACTCCAATTACTGTAGGCCTTTCAGCAACATTTCACCCTGATGATTTACATAACTCACACACACACCCACACATCCTGAGTCTGGGACTGAACCCAGTTTTAAACAGGCCCCTGTTTCTTAGCTTGAGTCTATCATAAACATAAAGGGAAATTACGTTTTTATACAACTTGGGTCTCATTTTCGTAGTTTTTGGCCATCGTTCCTATCAGTATTAATAATATTGTGCTCACCAAATTAAGTGTTGAGTTCTGGGAATGTGGCAATATCACTAAAAAGAAATCCACCCCGGCAAGAAACCTGAAAAGTCTGGTGATCACACAGGTTTTAAATAAAACTCCAGGTTAGTTAAGCAATGTGTGGTGGTATTCTCACCAGTTACTTAAAGGGATAGTTTGGGGGTTTTGCAGTGGAGTGGTATGAGGTACTTATCCATAGTAGGTGTATTACTAGTTTCTATTTTTAGTAGATGACGGTTGGGGTGCCCCCAGTTTGGAAAAACAGACTGGAGCACCGACACCGAAGCAAAGCAATACAGTGCTGTGGACGGGGCCAGCAGAAAAACACATTTTAGCCACCTAAAAGAAGAGCTCACCTAAAAAAATTAATATCTGTTCAAGTGTACGCTATAAATATTTAGAATATTTTCACCGCTTTATCTTGCCGTCAGACAACTCTTTCCTTCTCCTTTCCGACGGGGAACTGAACTGAAAGTGAAACTTATCTATGCTCTCTCCAAAGCCAGCAGGCTCAGATGACAAAATCAGTATAGATACGTTTCAGTTCTTTCAGTTCAGAACTTTCAGTTCAGTTCCCTGTTGGAAAATATTCTAAATATAGCATATACTTAAATGGATATCAACTGTTTTAGGTGAGCCTTTCTTTTAGTTGGCTAAAATACGTTTTTCTGCCGTCCTCGTCCACAGCACTATATTACTTTGTTCTGGTGCCGGTGCTCTGGTCTGTTTCTCGATGCCAATGATCATCTACTGTAGGTTATACACCTGCTATGGATAAGTACCTCATACAACCTCACTTCAAAACACCCGAACTATCCCTTTAAGTGAGTAAAATGTTACTATTACTGATAGAAATGATGGCCAAAACAGTGACTATGTTTACATACACACTAATATTACACTATTATTCCAAATATGACAATATTGCGAATTTGATACAGGTCATATAAACAGCATTGTTTGGGGCATTCTTTGGACATGTATACAACGCATTCAGAATATGCGTCTCAATTGGGGTTTTTACAGCAGTTTGCGACCCATGGCCTCTTGTCTGTTTACAGCTAGCTCTGTGCGCTGTACACAAACCAACTAGCCGAGAGTTTGCTGATATGCATGCCCACATTTCTGGTCGGAAGGAGAAACACACCTACGGGGATATTAGTGGAATATTCATTAGCCATGTAAACAGCGTAATAGGAATATTGTCTTTTTCAGAATAAGGGGGATAAAATTGAATATTTTGTGCATGTAAACGTAGTCTATGAAAATAAGACAATTTGTAACAACATGGACTTTACATGTAACTGTTACAGTATATTGTGTGCATGAATGTATCCATGCATTTGGGTATACTATACTGTATGTGTGTTTGCCAGTATGTGAGAGTGCCTTTGAGATGGATTGCAGGGCTGTGCAGAGACGTAGAAGCCTCATCTATCATACAGGGTGGGGCTTCAAAAACACACAACACTTGTTTGATTCAGAACAACATTCATTTCAATTATGACACATTAGTTCAGGGGGGTATATTATGCTCCTGTATTCCATTCATCATTCACGCTTGTGTGGCTTGTAGCTCTTGATCATTGTAAGGAAGCAGAACGCAGCCTCAAGCAACGAACTAAATGTTTATTTTCTTCATATTCTTAGGTATTATTCAGTTATTGGTTTTGATAGATGCAACGGTGCATAAGGCACATTACGGAAGAAGAAGTAATTATTAACGTTGTAGCGTATTAAGTAATCGTTCACGTATGACCATATACAGTATGTTGTGTACAGTACTTTCTCTCATTCAGCTGGTTAGAGCCGTACTGGCAGCTCCCACAATAAGCCCTAGCTCTGTATGTTTGTGTGTTGTGTGGGTGTGTTTGTGTGTGCGGCCTTGCCTTCAGGAGTTTATGGATGATGGATGATGGATGCTGTGAGATACAATGGAAGCCCAAATGAAAGAGCAATTGTTCTGTGAATGTATGCATATGGGCAAAAATTGGTCTGGTGCTTAGGGCCACGTACGTTTTTATCGACACACAAATGGCTTCTTTCACAGAACATTCAATTGAGCGTGCTGTGCACACATGGAAAAACATAATAATGTAAACATAAACATATGCACAATGAGTCTCTCATATACTCACCTACACACATATAGAGCTCAGCAGACCTCCAGGTGTCCTTTACTGCCAGTTAAACTCTCTTTCATTCATATGGCAAACCTCTCCCCCTCACATTTTCCCACAGAGTCTCTTACCCCGTTTCCCCCTGGCCACTGGCATCTTTCACCACCCATATTAACACACAGCTTCCTCCTGGCAACGCCGTGCCGGACCCCTGCCATTACCGCAACGCTGCCAACCTGTCTCCATGGTAGCGTGATTGGCAGGTGCTGAGATGGATGCTCGTTTCAGCCAATCAGCAGATCAGAGTGAGGTTGTCATGCGCCGCGAGACCCCGCAGCGGCCCGGCTGACCAGCTGAGGATGGCGTTGAGACGAGGCGGTGAATGCAATACAAACGGGCGCACACAAACGCACACACACATAGCATGGGATCATTCAGCAGCACAAAGCGTATGGGGTCCCTACTCGGGCTGTCAGTACTGTTGTGATGTATCATTTATGTTGCCATTGTGTGGCCTTCTCTTGAAACATGTTGACAGAGGCATTATTCTGGCTTTTGACAGATTCCCATACATTCACAGGCTTTTAATAACACATGTTAATGCTCCAGTAGGTTTATGACAGGTTTTAAGAATTACCACATGAAATATGAGCCTTTAATGGGCCTGCTCTCTAAATTATCTGGGGTGGTATACATTGAATTTCTAAGTCGTAGCAAGTGGGAGAATGATCACTGCTTTAAAGGCTATTATCTGTTTGTCTGAGCATGCACACACACACACACACACACACACACACACACACAGGTCTGGAGGACAAAAGATGTGCACCATAAACATTAATCTGCACTCTTTAAATGAGACCCACTTCTCTGTGTTTAATCAAAAAGCATACAGTGAGTGGAGACAAATATAAATTCCTATGACAAAAATCAAATATCCTAATCTCCTTAGAGCACATTACGCTACTTCATAGGGATTTATTTCATTTCATTATCTCTCCGAGCGAACTGCTATGCATACACATGCATTTTAATATTCTGTTTGTGGTTGCTTATGTATATGTGTGTGCAGGCGTACAGGGTCATGAAAGTGCACGTGTGCTTATGGTTGTGCAGTATGTGCTCGGAATTCATTAAACATGAATTCATTAATAACAATTGAGCTCCAGTGAGGAGAGATTAACTGTTGGTAGAAAAAGAAGCAACAAGCACCCCAGATTCCTATCACCTTTTAGGACTGAAGTGCATCTACTCGTCGACCAGAAATCTAGCAGGAAAAACATGTTTAACTGTCTTGAAATCATCTTAGAAAACCATTTATCAGGAATGGATACAGTCGAATCACAGCCACACACACGCACACACACACGGGTCAGTCAAACTAATAGTTTTCTGTGGCTTCCCAAGCCAGACATTGCTGAAGGACAATTCGGAAATGAGTGCAAAATCCAGTAGCTATTTGGTACTGACCAGATGTCAAATGGTGTGTATAAACTCTGAATGATTCTCGTAAATGTGCATATCAATTTGAATGGTTGCCTCTCGAATCCTCACAACTCTGCCACAAAACCTAACTATCAGCTCCGATGCCAGTTAGACCGGCTCCTGCTGGTCCTACAGTGTGAAGTCGCTGCCAGGCTGAGCCACCGATTGCCCATCTGCTCCATCGGGGAGAATTCTCACTCCATCTATTTGACTTGTTTCGAGCTTGGCTGTGGAAAAGCTCATTAGCTTTGCAAAGTGAGATACAAAGACGGATAAAAAAAACACTGTGTCCAAACAGAGAGATGTTAAAGAGGACGCAGACAGATGTGAACTGAAGTGTTTACATATTAAAAAGAAGAAAAACCAGACGGAGGGGAAAAATGTGGAGAAGTCTTTGTTACTGAAGAGACATGGGTGGACTGAATATGAATACATAAGAGGCGACAACTTCCCACTTCCTTTTTTATGGGACGCTTAAAATATTCACTACAATTACCAGCAGAGATTGATGTCGGGGTGACAGCCCTACAACTAACATATGACCCTTAAAATCCTGACACACCCATTTCCTGTGTCTGAGAGTTTGTGTGTGGGCATGCCCATGAGTGTATGTATATGCATGTGTGTGTGCATGCATGTGTGTGTGTGGGGGTTTATATTTATGAAACATGCTCAGCCCAGTCACACCGTGGGAGTTAGCAGGTCATCTTCCCTCGCCATTAATCACTGCTGACAGCTCATAAGTGCCCAATCTGCATGTGAAAGAACTGCGAGCGTGCATATTTGCATGTGTGCATTTGACTGTGGATGTGTGGTTGCAACAGTCCTCCAAGTTCCCCCCCTGGCTGCTTATTGAATTAGAAGTGGCCTTTGCTGATACTTATCTAACATGCAGCATGAAAGCATCACCGGCGGCATTTGTACTGCGGCTACAACTTGTGTCATTGTCAGCTCATTAGGTGAGTTCTGCGTGCGGCTGATTGTTTGCTAACGAGTCCAAATGCGGAGAACGAACAATCACAGTTGATGAAGCGTAAAATGCGCCCACTAAAAACTAAACGTTTTTAAATGTTTCTTTCATTTTGCAGAAAGAGATTGGAATGGCAAAATGTAGTAAGCTCTTCCTATCAATCACCCAATTACTGCGTGTTTTGACACGACTGCATCGAGTACTGTGATTAGAGAAGGAATGAGAAAAGAGGAGATGAACAAAGCACAAAATGGAAAAGAAAACAAGCACTTAAAGCAAAGATAAGATTTGTCACTAGGGGTGGGGGGAAAAATTTATACAGCATAGTATCACAATATTTTTCTGTGCAATATTGTATTGATACATTGACGTCAAGTGTCAGTCTTTTATTATTTAAACTACCCCTTAACAATCCGGCCGCTATTCTGTCTTTCAGAGGTTGAAGTGGGCTCAGTCTTAAAGCTAGAGTGAAGAACCTGTTATCATATGAAATAGTGATGTGACGGTGAGGAAATTTTCCCACTGGTTAATAAACTCGTGACAACACCGGTGTTACCGATTACACCGCACATTTTATAAGAAAAGATGACAGTCAATATGTGTAGCGCACTTACTTTGATCTTTAACGTCGGGTGGCTGTGTGTCTGGCCTCTCTGGCGCACACCGGCGTTGACCGCTCCATCCTCCGCACGGCGATTGCCTCATTAACGTTAGAGTGCCCTTATAGCTTTGGGTTTAAAGCTGAAATATTGCCAAATAGGCGCTTTTGCTATCGCTTTGTATCGTCTTGCCTGTCAACTCACTGTCGTCCTGTGTGTGTGTGTGTGTGTGTGTGTGTGAAATATGGTACCTGCTACTCTGAGCTGAGACTCCGTATGGAGCAGATGCATTCACTGTCAGTTTGTAGCGTCCATCGTCCGACTTTGTATTGATAACACGGCGCTGATACGCCAAAATGAACCAAATGGGTTTCATTTCTGTAAAAAAAGCAAAACGACGGTGGGGACGGTGGGTACGTAATGTAATCGGTGTGTGTCCAACCATCGTGTAACACCGGTAACACCGACTACCGCGACAAGCCTAATATGAAGCTAGGAAACCATGTCTCATTAACTTGTCGGGAAGACCGCTAAATAACGCTGCAAAGTTACACTCAATTTTGGCGAGGAAAACTGGCATAGCCATTTTCAAAATTGTCCCTTGACCTCTGACCTCAAGATATGTGAATGAAAACTCTGAGATAAAAAGAGTGAAACTGTATGTTATTAGATAAAACAGATGTTGACAAACTACATCATTTGCAGTTGAAAAAAGGTAATAATATTTTTGACCCAATACCTCAATGACGATATTGTAGAGTTGACTATTGGTGCTTTTACAAAATATTTACACAATGATATTTTTGATAAATAATGATCAGTAATGTGGATATAATGACTAAGTGGGTAAAACCAAATAATAGAACAGCTAGAAGAGTCTGGTAAGTTCAGAAAACTACATCACTTTACTGTAATGTAGCCTGTAAAACCAGGAAAAATCAACACTTATGCCATTACATGATATTTTGATATCCAAAATCTAAGATGATATCTAGCCTCATATCGCTATATCAATATAATATTGATATCAATATTGATATAGGGATGTCATAAGAAGTAAGAAAAGAACTCACAGGTCAACTGAGGGAAGAAGAAATCAATGAACAGTTTTTAAAGTCGGCATGACCCCGGCATATAAGGACGGAGGAAGGCTTTTGTTATACATATATTTTCATTTCACACTGACGAAAGAGCCTGTCTTTATATTTCTCTGCTCATCTCCCCGACCGAGCCAGGAATGTTAGAGCTCTCTGTTTCTTCTGTCCAGGTTCACTACAGCTTGTTGCTTTACTGGAACATTTGGGATTTGGATCTCGTTGAATAATATTTATTTTTCTCTCTCTCTCTCTCTCTCTCTCTCTCTCTCTCTCTCTCTCTCTCTCTCTCTCTCTCTCTCTCTCTCTCTCTCTCTCTCTCTCTCTCCACACCCGGACATGAAAGGGACTAGTTTCGTTATTTGCATTTTTACGCCTGAGTGTATTTTTCAAGTGGGAATAGAAATTCTGTGAGCGGTGTCGATTCCCAGCGCTGCTGTGTCCTGGAGTGCATCAGTCTGCCTTTTCATCTTCACCCTAGCCCAACTGCTCTCTGCTTCTCTTTAGCCATATCCTCAGTTCCTCCCTCTCTCTACCTCTCTCTCTTTGTCTGCTGCTATTTTCTTTATTTTCCTAATTTTCTCGCAATGTTATGCTCATTTTTTGGTGTTTATTTTCACTTCACATCCAGTATTAGTTCATTTTCCTATTAAAGTTACAGTAGCTTGTGGTAAATTAATTAGGGTTGTATTGCAAGAGTTTGTCATCACTGTAAATGAAAAACCACTCTGTCCAACACTTAAGTTGTTGTTGGTGCCCTGCCCACCTTTTTCTTATACTCAATAATGAGTGACAGCGCTGTATTCCTTTTTGAATGAGTGATTCATTGTTTCTGTCCCTCTGTCCACAGCCCGTTTGCTGTCTCCTTCTGCTGCTCAACGCCATCACCACACTTTCTCTCTGTTTGTCTTTGCAGCTTTCCAGATAGTGTTTCCACTGCCACGAGAGCTAAGCTTGTATTATGCACATCTGCAGGGATTCTCAAATTGCACCACGGCAATGTGGCGAGAAAGACTCACACAGCGCTTCCCCTTCTCTTCTCCTGCCACAAAATTGGACATTTAGTGCCAAAACTGTTGTCTTGACGGCCTTGGTTGCGGCGGTAAATACGTGGCACATAACAGCGAGGAAATTGTCCTGGAAATGATGCTCTTTTGTGTCAGAGGGGGTTAAAAAGAGAGAATGATGTATGGGTATGTCAATGCATGCTTGCCTGAGTGCTACGTAAGAACAGCACAGAAGCAATTTCTGCTTTTCCGTATGTCGCCGGTAAAGATAGGGTGCTGAGGAGATCTTGCTCAGGCAAACAACATTGCAATAACCCAAGACAGTTATGTGTGTTCATGTGTGTGTCCACATGTGAGTGTGTGTGTTTGCTTAAGAGTAAATCGTGGTCATTACACGGAGAGGTTGCAGCCGAGAGGTGATTGGAGAACAGCAGTACTATTAGTGGGTGATTACATCTCAGTCTGTTATTACACACCAGCAGCTCCTTAGCAATGTAAAAGGCGGCTTCGCTCGACACCTCGTAAATCTGACACACCACACGCTGCATGCCCTCACACATAACGGCACAATACGGCGTTGTCATGTAAAACCTTTTAAATCACGACGCTTTGATGATTATTCAGTTTGAAGTCTAGTTAAGGAGTTTCTCTACATGATGAGAACATTTACAAGAAAACCTTTGAAAACCCCACAGGGTAAACAAATAGATGCACGGTGCACGATTTAAAAACAAGCTTGTTTTTCTTAGTTTTTCATCCGACAGCAATGAGTTTGTTTGTACCGAGGCACACAGACACACACACACACACAAACACACACACAAATCAACATAAATTTCATACAAACGAGCGCACACGCAAATACACACAAACATCTGGCCGAGTTAAACAGAAACATTTACGGTGCTGTCGACATTGTGTGTATTTATGGATGCAATCTGTGAGGTCAAATTTATTACTGTCAGAAGTGGGCGGAATTATTTCTCTTTAAATAATTAGTTTTGAACCACCCACGCAGACACGATCTTTACATATTGATTTGCACATTGATTCAGGGGATATTAACTCAGATGTTATTAATCATTGCTGATTATGTTTTTAGTGAGCTGAGTTATGATTCAGGAAAGGAGAGGAGAGGAGAGGAGAGGAGAGGAGAGGAGAGGAGAGGAGAGGATTGTGTTTGCAGGTTATAAAGAGCAGAGACCAGCCACCAGAGCGCTGAAGCTCAGAGCACATCTTCATATTGTACACAGATGGGACACCACATACATTTTTAAAGTGTCTGAATGTGTTTGCTCCGTGAGCACGGGACCACACACTGTGTTGACTTTTGTTGTAAAACTATCACAAATGCCCAGATTATCTGTCTGGGAGATGCACACTGGTCTGTGCAAATCCATACTGGAGTTGTGTTTGCATTCGGGATAGTTTGGTTACAGACGCCTCTTCGCTACACGACGCTACAAAGCCGTTTGGTTACAGTAAATTATTAAAGTGTTCTGTATAACTGCACAGTGATTGATGAGTCCGGCGGCGTCCTGCCCTTGCCCTCTGTGATATGAAGGAAAGATTGTGTGACATGATGTCATTCCATCGGTGCAATCATAGCCGGACACGGACCCTCATTAATAAGAGCACCGTTATGTAGTGTCAGCTCACAGGGAGGGGAGAAAAAGAAGGAGAGGGTTGAGAAAAAAATAAATGATGAAAGGAGAGAAGTAGAGAGGAAAAAAAAGAGCAAAGGAGAGACGGTGGATGAGAAGTGAGTGTGAGGCAGGAAGCAATGAAGAAGAAAAATAAAACTGAAGGATGCCAGTGGATGGAAAAAATATCAGTAAAATGGCATGAGATCAAACGAGGGAAGAAATGAAAAGCAAACGGAAAAGAAGGAAGGATGGGATAAGGTGGATATGTGCAAAACTCAAGACTTTGGGTAGGCCCTTGAGGCTCTCTCCTAGTGTATCTGGTTAAATCCACTGGTCACCTTATGCATTAGTTTCACACTTATGCTGATTTGTTTCCAAGAAGTGCTTTATAATGCATTGCACTTTTCGTGCACTCTGTCTTACCAAATATTATTGCAGTATTTTAATTGCATACATGCCGATGCAAACGCTGCAAATCATCGCGCACAGAATACCGTTTTTTATTCTAATGTGACTTTTCATTTCATTACTGTATAAAACCAACCTGAACAGACTTGGTATTCCATCACAGCGAACATCATTATTGTTGTGTGTTTTATTTTTCTTAAAGTACTTCTATGAGTGTGTAGCAATGTAGTGGAGTGTGGATACATTTTTAAAGTCTGCTGCTGTTTGGAAACCGGTGAGAGTTGGCAACCAAAAAGCAGTGTTTTTTTAGTTCACGAGACCATAAATTAAATATAATCATTTACAACACATCCATGTTTTATTGATTGTTTGTCTTTGGGTGTGGCTTTCTGACAATGAATTTTATGAAGGCACACCACCGGCAGACTATAAAAACACTATCTTATAAATGAACTTAGCACACAGTGATAATGTAACTTTTATAAAGATAAAAGCAGACATGACATGTTCATGTACTGTGATAAATGACTCTAACCTGTATAATAAGGGTTTTATGTCTTTGCTAGTTGATTTTAATACTGTAGTAAAATAAATGGAAACCAGCTGCTACTTGGAAGTCAGAGAAAAATCTAAAAGACTACGGTAGGCTTTGGAAAATGTTTGGTACTAATTAAATTATTGGATCACACAAAACATTTCAAATCCAGGCTACGCCAGGTAACTTTCTTTTTGGTCCTCTCTCCTCCTCCCTCCTCCAGGTGTGATGCCAGAGCGGCAGTTTGGTGGAACCCAGTTTGTTTGCAGTGTGGTCGCTTCCCATGTCAGCCACCAGCCCTCCACCAGCTTCAGCTTCGTCTGGATCGCCCCACCGCCCGGCACCGGCTGTGTCAACTTCCTGTAAGTCCTGTGTGAGTGTATCTAACTGTAAAGCAAGGAATATCTGTCTGTCCGAATGTGGGTATGTGTGTATGTCCTTCGCATATCTCGAGAACCATTCATTCAATCTACTTGGCGGGCCTTTACAGGCTGCGGTTTATTGACTGCAGGTCACTTTTGCCGCTGAATGCTGGATATACTAACGCTACAGCCAAACTCTTCTTCACATCCCTGGAGTCAACGAGCGATGAGCGGTCCTCGACGAGGCTGCAAGCAGCAATCCTTGTCCTTTGCATATCTCATCTGTTCTACTTCACACTTGGCAGGTTTATTGCTGGGGACCCAAGGACGTGCAGAGTCGAAGTTGCTGCAATTTGGACACGCGACACGTTCAATGTTAATAACTCTGAATAAACAAACGATAACGCTCTGTGCAGCAGCGGGGGTGGGGCTGCCGGGCTCTGCGGACCACAGACCGTGGGCTCATTGACTGCAGTTCACTTTTAATGGCTGATATGCTAATGTTATCACCGGACTCTTCTTCACGCAGTTCTCCACAATGCTGCAAGAAGCACTTCCAGGGGCCAATCAAAGCAATCGGCCCACACTGAACTGGCATGTGTTCTTAACAGCCATGCACGCCGAATGGCCATGCCCCCCAACAACGCTGTGAGAAGCAATACCAGGAGCCATTTATTCAGCCCGTTCCAAACGGGCACGGCACAAATAGGCACTACAATAGTGTGTGTAAAAGAGAACGGCTAAGAGAGAATAAGACAGACGAGAAGTTGTGATGCTGACGACGACCTTTACAGCTGCCAGACATGGAAGTCGTAAACTGTAACAATAACATCCGTTGATGTTGTGTGGCTCCATATTGACCCAGTAAGCCTGAGTGAGGCTTATCAGCTGACATCATGGGCGGTGTTTTCTCTTGTCACAGAAAGGATGTGAAAAGGCCATCAATGATGACTGGAAAGAGGTTAAACTGGGGACAGAGATAGCATGTGTGTGTGTGGTAATATCCTCAATACCTTGCTTGGCATGGCCTGTGCAGTGGCAGGTGTGAATGTGTGTGTGTGTGTGTGTGTGTGTGTGTGTGTGTACCCGGCTGTGAATTAACGGAAATATCCCCATCCTCTCATTCACTGGGCTCGGTCCCTCTTCTAGTTGGAAAATATTTGAGTGGTTGAACAGATCCACCCATCCCCTGAGGATGGGTGTGATAATGACAAAGTCTGGTTCACATGACGATCTTCTTCTGTGACATTACACATAAGCATCAGTAAGTAGCAATGGCTTCTATTAGGGTCTTAATTGGGATTTTTAGCCCACTAACAAACTCTGGGGCAGTAACCAGTCGCTCACTGCACAGGTGATTTAGCTTTCTTTCTGTCTGGTTTTATAAATGTTGTGCCTGATTTATGCTTGACACATCCGCGGGGGTTGTGAGTGTCTGCACGGCCATAGCGTCATCACATCATTAGACAGACACGCCCCTTTGCGGTGGGTTTTCGCCTGTTCCTGCACATCTCACATTTTTTGACTATGAGAACGCAGACGGGTGGAAACCAGGCTGAAACCATGCTGTAAATGTGAGTTTTTAATACACAGCCCCCTGCAGTATGGGAGAATATCCGTTTGCCGCGAGGAGAAACTCTCAAAGAGTATAAAAGATCCAATTGGTTCCTCGTCACAATTCTGTGTCAGCTCATGTCCGTGCGGAAAGCATAACCAGGGCTTGACTCGCTATGTTTCCCTGAAGCCTACATGTTGGTTGATTGGTCCAAGTAGGAAAACAACTCGCTTCATACATTTGAGAACAACCTTGGTCTATCCCTTTTCTCATTTTCATTCCCCCGTCCTCTGTTATGTCTTGCTCTTCATCATTTTCTCCATCTCTATCTGTTGGAAACATCCTCTAACTCTCTTTCCCTCTAGTTCTTTGGCTGGTGATTTACAGCCTCATGCTGATAATCACTCAAAATGCAATTAGCAGCTGTTGCTGGAGAAGCGTAGAGGAAAAAGGGAGGACACCAGTAACTCTGCCCCATGCAAATTCACAGCAGTACAGCACCACATTACAAAGATCTTTGACAAATTCACCCACAGATGTTGTAATATTAATACATTAGACTTGGGCAATTCTCACACTTTTACATCAAGAACAACCAAATGTGTTTTTAAAATGAAAACATCATTATTATCATCATATAACTGTAATGCTTGGATAGTCAAATCAAGCTGCAAACTAATCCCTTCCTTTTTTTCTCTTTTTTATTACCAGTCATCGTCTTTCAAAACTTGAAAGACATTGCAAATTGCACATCAATGTTTCATAGCAACCACAACTAAATTAAACATTTTGGCAGTACCCACAAAAATCACTCAATGAATTCCTGGAGGGACACAATAGACTATGAGACAGAGACTGTTATGGACAGACTGACAGAAAAGGATTCAGCTGGGGAATTTGCTGAAGTGGAGCTGCCATTTAGACAATATCCACGGAGCCAAACAGATTTACTGGCTTTTTTTGTCTGCCAGCAAACACATTTACTGTTGAGCGTGTGTCAGCTTACGAGGATTGTGTGTTTCCTCAGTATTTGTGTGCTGTCCATGCATGCGCTGTGTGTTTGCGTGTGAGTGTAAACCACGGAGCAGCAGTGTGCCAGCGCTGATGACAGTGTGGCTGGCAGGGGGCCACGACTGTATGACAATAGGGGCCCCTGCGGCTGACCTTATCAAAGTCAGCCAGTCACACTCCAGCTGGCTGGAGACTGCTCCTTTCACACACACGCAAACACACACACACACACACTCTTACTGCACCCTGTTTCAGTTCACAGCTCCCATCTCCACCAGTATATCCTCGTCTCCAGAGCTGCCCTCCCTGGGTTCAGTGACGTGACGCTGGGAGGAATTCAACAGGCGAGGCTTTTGTGACCAAAACCAGGGACACCTTAGGTGCCATATACTTTTTTCCAGCACTGAATTGTCAGTATTATTACTGTTGAGGTCGAGATGTGATCGGACGACTGTCAATTTCGTTCTGTCATATTTTCTTCTTGTTTTGTTTTTTTTTTTTTATAAATTAACTCAAAAGGAAAGCACCAATTGCAAAATTCTGTGCCGATACCGATACAATGTTTAAAATAACAATTTGGCCGATGCCGATGTTTTTGTTTATTTTGTTTTTGATGTTATTTATTCCCCTTTTGTGCCAGGGAAACAAATACATCTTCATTATAAAAATAAAGAAATAACTAAGCTGTTTTAAAGTCATTCAGCATTTTAGTATTCTCTTTGAATGAGCACAAATTCAATCAAACAACCTTTAATATCATCTTTTTTCACATGAAACATATTCCTTTATTTTTCAAATAACTGCTTCTAAAGCCTTTTTAGCTGCTATACAACACCTACTTAATGAGAATAATGATTCAATACTTACATAGCCCAACAAAAATATTTGTTTTGTGAAACAAATGAAATGTATAAAGTGATTAGAAACATAACCAGTGTTTCCCACAAAGAGACTTTACTTGGTCAGGCCGTCCGTATATACACGGGTGCCTTAGTATATTTGGTGACCCATTTTAGCATTTTTCATCCGTTCGAGAGAACGAAGCCTTCCGCGATCGATTAACTAGTGGACTAGTAGCGGGAAAACGCCGCTGGGGAGCGGATGAAGAGCTCCGCTCTGCTGGTGCAGCCTCGGGCTTCACTGCTTCAGCTGTTCAGGCTGGACAGACCCACGGCGGGGCTGCGGGACTACAATGCAGCCGATGTTCAATGCAGCCGATGTTCGGCCGATAAATCTGTGCATCCCAAGAACTCACCCAAGAAGTGCAGTTTTATAACATTTACTGTACTATATAGCAAATCACTTTAAAAGTTAAACAAGGTAATAAAACACATGGATGAAACATCATCTTGACCGTACAAAATATAAATAATAAGAGTCCTGCCCTTGCCCATACTCCTGCCCTGATTGATACAAGGACCACAGGCAGTGTCCATGAGTGTTTAAATTAAAGGCACAGACATCCCATGTCCTTCACAGGGCTAGGGCTGGTCCGCCACTGCATTAATATGGGGCCTGTGAGCAGTTTTATGGGCGATATTGTGGGAGTGTTCCTGGTAACAGATCACTAGCGGCAGAATGTGATGAAGTGCAGTGACATGGGCATCCAGAAGAACTCATTTTCTGGGTGGCTGTAAATTGCCACCTAAAGAAAGAGGGGAGGCCTTGGAAGAGGAGAGGAGAGGAGAGGAGAGGAGAAAGAGGAGAGGAGAGGAGAAGGAGGAGAGGAGAGGAGGAGAAGGAGGAGAGGAGAGGAGCAGGAGAGGAGGAGGAGAAACAGGGAGGACACGCACACATACACATCACAAAGTAGTCGGACAACAGAAAATTAATCAGCAACAGTTTTGAAATTGATTGATTATTTCATTCCTTTATCGAGCAAAAATGCCAACAAACATTTACTGATTCCAGCTTCTTAGATACAAGAATAAGCTGCTTTGTTGTTTCATATCACAAAAACATGTATACAAAACAATATGAACGTGTTACTTTTGGATCAGGGATTGTAATGGGCAATTTTATTTATATTGTTTTACACTTTACAGACTTAAAGGATAACTTCGGTATTTTTCAACCTCTATTCTCCCATGTTTTTGCGTCAAAGTGACTAATGGGGACAACACTTTCTGAAACTGGTCCAGTATTGAGGGAGAACGCTGTAACCGCCAGCCACTAAACAGGCTGTAATGTAATCATTTGGGGCAACCTGGTACCATCAGTTTATGTCCACTAAAAGTGCTTGTTTTTGCCACTGACAGGCTCAGATTGCTATTATAAGTGTGTGACAACATTATGGAAAAGGACCCTACAGAGACATAAAACCTTATTCTTACCTTTCGCTTGATCTGCTCTGAAATCTGGCATCGCCTCCACATTGACTAAATCATCTTAATATTCAGCCATGACATTGAAAATATTTTAGATAAAACTAAGCTATGCTTTCTGTACTCCTACACTACAAACTCTGGTGTCCCTTAGCAGTACTCTCTCCACTCTCACTCACGTTTCCACTGTTGTCTCTTTCAGTAACAAGACACAGGTGAGAAATACGTTTAATTTCTTTGTAGGTTTCTTTCCATGATGTTGTCAGACACTTATAATAACAACGTGAGCCTGTCAGTGACAAAAATACTTTTAGTGGATGTAAACTGACAGAGCCAGGTTGCCCCAAATGATTACATTACAGCTTGTTTAACGGCTGGTGGCTGCAGCGTTCTCCATCATTACTGTACTTAATGTAATTCTTAAGCACAAAAACATGGGAAAATAGGGTTACGGTTGAAAAATACCAAAGTTATCCTTTAGTAATTCATTAATAAAACAAAATAACCAATAGATTTACTGATAATAAAACTGACCATTAGCTGCAGCCCTAATATGACACACTCTCAGAAGTTATAAATACGACTATCATAGTGAAGCTATACTATTAGCCGGGAGCAAACCTTTTTTTACACACAAAATGCAAACAAACTCATGCTTTAATGATTGCATAAAACACAGTTGTGCCCTACTTTTTATTCTTGTTGCTCAGACATGACAGTCCACACCACTACATAATGTAGTGAATGCTTTGCTGCACTTAGCAGAGGTGAGAATGGTTAATAGCTTCCTCTGGCGAACGTAAAGATGCACTGGTGTGTCTCGTCCTTTCTTTGCCTTTATTCTGCTTCACTTACAGCCTCGAGGCAGTCGGTGTAGTGTGTGTGTGTGTGTGTGTGTGCGTGTGTGTGTGTGTGTGTGTGTGTGTGTGTGCCTGGCATGGGGTTCTATATGTAACAACAGCAGAAACATATTAAAGCTCTCTTAGCACTGTGCCTAACTCTTGTTTGTGAATGGGTGCTACATAGGTGTATGTGGATGCTGTATGCGCACATTCAGCCTTCCTATGCTTGAGTGTTGGTATGTGTGTGTGTGTGAGATGTGTTTTTGAGCTGTAGTGTTTTGTGCTGTCTCCCTGTGGGACTCAGACAGTTTCCTGGTTGGAGATTGCTTTAATTACTCCATGTGAGCCCTCTTTTCCAAAGTGTTCCCCTGAGGAGACGGATGTCTGCGTATCTAATGGCACACTTTTCCTTTATGTCATTGCGTGCTGCGTATGTGTGTGTTTATATGCATTTGTTTGCAAAAACACTTATTTACTACTACTACTATTACAATTTGTTCATTTTCTACATCTCTGCTGCGGTTCAAAGCCCTAGACAGATTGAAGGCACTTGTAGGAGCAGTTATAGGAGGAGAAATCGAGTGAGGAAGGGCAGGTGGGCACTCAAACACTCTCTTGTCTTGTTAGCTGTAATTGAAAAGGAATGGTTCCTGTGCTGTAATTATGCCGAGCTGTTGTCGTGTTGCTGATGCTGTCATCTGTTCAAAGAAGGCAGGTCTGTGTGAGCAAGTTTGTGCAACACACGCCACGGTGTTGCATAGTATGTGGTTTACTACAGTCCTCTGCTGCATGTGAATGCAGTCTGGTTTTGGCTGCTTTTGTAGAAAAGGCATCGCTCTGAGCCTCCGTGTGCTTTAATAACGATGGCCGTAGCAGGCAGCTGTCATTCGTGCTGCTAAAAAGTCACAGCCCAGTTTACTGAAAACAGTTAATGTTTATATTCTCGCAAAATCTTCAGGTGCATGTGTCCCTTTTGGAAACAATTCAATCAGAAATAACGTGATCAGGCTGCACGGTGGTGCGATGGTTAGCACTGTCGTCCTTCTGTGTGGAGTTTGCATGTTCTCCCCGTGTTGGCGTGGGTTTTCTCCGGATACACCGGCTTCCTCCCACAGTCCAAAGACAAGCAGGTTAGGTTGATTGTTGACTCTAAATTGCCCGTAAGTGTGAATGTGAGCGTGAATGGTTGTCTGTCTCTGTGTGTCAGCCGTGTGATAGTCTGGTGACCTGTCCAATGTCAAGCTGGGATCGGATCCAGCCCCCCCGCTTCCTTGAATAGGATAAGCGGTTACAGATAATGAGTGAATGAATGAATGAATGAATAAAGTGATCAATTAAAATTTCCATTTTATGACAATAATGTGTCCTTAAGCTCATCCAGTCTGGTGATTCCGACAAGCAGGATGATAGACAGCTTGTTATATTAATCAGAGGTCAAAGGTCAGAGTTCAGACATCAGGCTGACAGATGACCTATCCCACCCAGCACCTAATTTCTCCTGGTATTAGTCTCCTCCATTGATTTCCTACTATTCAAGTCAATCTTTCCGTCTGTTTTAACAGAAAATCACTGGTTAATGAGCTCGGCTCATCATTAAAGCGCCATAGTAGCCTGTGGCTGTGTGACAGATTCACTGGAGACACTGGGCCAGGGAGCATGAGTGATTGGTTCAAGGTAATCCCATTCTGGCATCGTAGATATAGAAATATGGGATAGAAATGTGAAGCATGACAGAGCACATAAATCCGATCCACTTTTTTTTTTCCGCAAACCGACCAGAGCTGCAAATCAGACATAGTCCGCCCATATAATTCCAATTTTCATCTATCACACATTCACATATAAGACAGCAACTCTTATATCTCTCATATTGCCCGCTTTTTTTTACCTTAAACTTTTAAACGTGTCCGTTTTCCTGAATTTAACAGTGAATCAAACTTTTAGAGTCAACCCTATGCGCTCCTCATCTGGACTCCTGTTGCTGTTTACCCAAAAGGTCTCTGCATCCATGTCTTATTTCCCAAGGGACGGTCCATGACCCCTGTAATTATACACATATACCCGTGTACACAGAGACACACACATGTGCATGCATAGAACACAGCAGTGCTCTGATCAATACAGCCACAAATTACTCACATCACATCTGTGTTGCGCCAACATCACACCGTCTCATCAGGAGGTCACCATCCCACCTGCTGGGACGTTGACCTCCTTATCAATTTTAGATGAAATAGAGCGTGGAGCTTGATTATAAATGCAGCAAAATGAACCATGCTCAGGGGAGAAGGAGGTCTGTGGCTCCAGATGTATTTTGTGAGAAATGATTGGTTCACATTCTGCGCTGTCTGTTCCTGCAAATGTGCTTGGATGTGACTGACAAGATAAATTACAGACATGACTTGTTGCGAGGATTCATCTCTCTGTTGTTGACTCTGCGTCAATATGGATTCTTGTCTTTCTCCCCCTCTTGTCCTAGTCTGACCCTCACTGGGAAAGTGAGGAAGGTTTTTAAAATGCTGATTTTCTCAGATATCAAAAACAGCTTTTTCAGAAGCAGCTTTTTTTTTTTCTTCCTCACATATTTACTCCTAACTGCTGTTGTTTTCCTAATCCCCCTAATTATTACTCGCTAACAGTAGTCAAGGTCAATTGCTCTTCTCCTGGCTGTATACTGAGCAGTAACTGCGCTTCTTCTGGCTGTATTCAGAGCCGTAACTCTCTACGACCCTGTGCTAACAAGCAGGTAATTTGCCAAACAACTCCCAAATCCCTCCTCTGTGGAGCTTCATTAAATTTGCATGTTCTCCAAGAGCCTTTTTCAATTAATTAATTTAGGGGCAGAGGGAGGAGTGGAGAGGACGGGGGGGCGAAGTAATGTGATTCCACGAAGCCAGTCACACCTTCTCAGACTCTGATTGGTATGAAAATATCAAGGCTGGGTTGAAATCAAGAAACTCCTTTACATTCCCTCAAAGCGTGTTTTAGTGATTCTGTGGAGAAACAGTGGATTCTTGTTTTCCCTCATAGTCTGCCTCTCTCATTGTCCTGTCTTCACTTCTCTCTCCATTCTTTTACCCGTTGTCCCTGATTGCTGTGCCATAACCACAGCTGGTCCTCAACGTGGAAGATAAATCAACCAATTAGGGTGTATTATTTTAAGAGCCAGGTCCAAATGCACCAAATCAGCGCTGGCGACTGGAACTGCACCCCACTGAAACTCCTCATATTAATCATGATTACCAACAAGCCCAGTGAGCTGGGAGAGAAAATTGGCTTTTAATTGGGATTTGAGGAGAACGGGATGGGAGAGTCGTCTAACGAGGAGGCAAAGTGTTTGTTCTCCACCCTCGGATGTAATAGTTTGTGTGGAGAGAGAAAAACATTTTTTCCACTGTGTGTAAAAACTAGGGCTGTCAAAGTTAACACGATAATAGCGTGTTAACGCAAATTCATTTCAACACCTCTAATTTCTTTAACACATTAACACAACATGTGATTTAGCCTGACTGCTATTTGTATCTTTCAGAGGTTGTAGCAGGCTCAGTTTTAAAGCTAGATTCAATTCAATTTCAATTAAATTTATTTTTATATAGCGTCAAATCATAACAGAAGTTATCTCGAGGCGCTTTATAATTTACTTTAAATAACGCTCCAAACTTGCGCTAAATTTTGGCGATGAAAAACTGGCATGGCCATTTTCAAAGGGGTCCCTTGACCTCTGACCTCAAGATATGTGAATGAAAATGGGTTCTATGGGTACCAACGAGTCTCCCCTCTACAGACATGCCCACTTTATGATAATCACATGCAGTTTGGGGCAAGTCATAGTCAAGTCAGCACACTGACACACTGACAGCTGTTGTTGCCTGTTGGGCTGCAGTTTGCCATGTTATGATTTGAGCATATTTTTTATGCTAAATACAGTACCTGTGAGGGTTTCTGGACAATATTTGTCACTGTTTTGTGTTGTTAATTGATTTCCAATAATAAATATTTACATACATTTGCATAAAGCAGCATATTCGTCCACTCCCATGTTGATAAGAGTATTAAATACTTGACAAATCTCCCTTTAAAGTACATTTTAAACAGATAAAAAAATGTATGATTAATTTGCGATTCACGATTAACTATGGACAATGATGTGATTGATCGTGATTAAATATTTTAATCAGTTGACAGCCCTAGCTAGTACACAAAATGTTAGTTACAAACGTTTGTTTGTGTGGTCAGTATTCAGTGTATATTCATGTCTTTAAGATAGCAGTCGTTATATTTAACTGCATGTATATGGCTTTAGGGTAAATCAGCCGTCAGTGTTCCCCGCTGTGTGTGTGTTTGTGTGTGTGTGTGTGTGTGTGTGGTTAGCAGGGAGCTGTCAAGCTGGCTCCTGAGGGATACTTATGGCCGACAGCAACATGTAATCTAACATGGAAGACATGCTTGGTAATTACCCACTCCAGGCCCTTTTGGGAGCTCTTTGAGTGACAGCCTGTCCATCTGCATACATGTTAAAGCTCATATGTGGCTTGGAGTGTGTGTGTGTGTGTGTTTGTGTGTGTGTGTGTGTGTGTGTGTGTGGACTGGATCTCTGCCGTTACTCGTATGCCTCGCTATTTGACAGCAGATTGTGGACTTTGAAAGACAAGGCCATCTAACCCCCATCTCTATTTCCACTGACCAAATCCCAACCCCCCTCCATTTATCCATATTTCTCACTCAATCCTCCTCTTTTTCTTCATCTTCCCCGGTCCCTCTCTCCTTCCCATCTCTCAGATTTGCTCCTCCAGACTAATGAGAGGGGAGAGGATGACACTTATTTTCACAAGATGAATGATCCCTCGTTTGAATCAGAGTAGGGGAGAGAAGAGAAAAAAAAACGTCAACACGTTTAGGTCCTTAATTGCTTTTTTCCCCCCAAAGAAAGTCAAATTAACATTTAGATGTTCAATAAATGTTTTGTGTGTATCGGTGCTGTTCTTCGTGGATGTGTGTGTGTGTGTGTGTGTGGCTCCCAGAGTGGAGACGGTAATGAGAGGCACACGCTGAGGAACCGCCGGAGTGTGACGGCAGGACAGACGCTGGCGTCGCGCTGCGCCGATCACACACTCTCCGGCTCAGACTAAATGCCCTCTCCTGGCTACTGCTTTAATGACATACACGTTATTAAGTCACACAGACCACTCGAACACACACTTTCAAAGGAAAAAGACTCTTCCCCACTGAATTGATCTCTTCTGTCATTGTTTAGTAGATGCCTTTGTATTTACTGGAGAGAAAGAAAACAACATCATTAGAAACAGACAAGTGCTTCTGGAAGTTTCAAAGACATTTCTGCATAATTGCATTTTAAAAAGACCTCCGTCAAAAACACGACACAGCTTTCACATCGTAGTGATAGAATGTAACTAAGTACATTCACTGAAGTACTGTACTTCTGCATAATATTGACGTAGAGTATTTGTACTTTTTCTTGAGTATTCTTTGAACTCCACTACATTTATCATTTGCTTTTCAAATTAAGATTTTAGATTTTAGAGGGAAACTGATAGTGGATTTTCAAAGACCGATATAATAACGATATATCTTCTTTACTTCTGCAGCAGCCTAATCGATTACTTTTGCATATGCCTTTTTAATAAATCATTTTTTGTCACTCTGATTTTAATCATTCGTAAGAGAATGTCCTGAAGTTTGATTTCATACATTACATCGCTGGAATATATTCTATTTATTTGCAATGGGCGATGTGCTGTTCTGTGTCTTACAGTACGACTGGCCAGGATTATTTCTGTTACATGTCCCGTTACATTGTTAAATGCCACTATTACAAACCATTAATAATTGTGCATATTCCCGGGGTAAGGAGGATCCTAAAGTGTGCGATTTAATTTACATGGCTGGATTATCTGGAAGAGAGAACACTGAATCGGTAAACAAGTTAAAGTAACAGTGAATGATTTATTTTCCTCTCGGTCGGCCTGTCTTGTATCTGAGACAAACAGCTGATATTGTTGCATTATATATTTGAGAGATCACTTTTTTCTCCTCTACTTTGACTTTGTGTACGGAGCCTCCATGTAAATTATGATGTACGTCATAACCAACTACAGCACTAAAATGTTACTTACACGTTCATGCATCAGTAATGAGAATCCAAAAATGTATTATATAATAATATAACTTTGATAGAGGCCATTCTGTTGCATAATAAGTACTTTTACTTTTGACACTTTAAGTACATTTTGTTGATCATACTTTTGCACAGACCTTTACTTTGGAATATTTGCATCATTTTGGTAAGGCTTACTGTCACAAATGTGTATGTAAAAGATGTGTGTTAGGTTGAATGTGCTCTTTGATAGAGCCCCATGTCCCCTGGCACTTAACAGAATCTGTTTAGTGAACTTGAGCTGAGACTGTGTTTAGTAAATATTTAAGGGCCTTGTTCCTACATCCCCACCCGCTGTTTCGTTACGCGCCATCTTTTATTCATAAATACCAAACTCAAATTAGTTTCCACCCAATTCTGAAATATGAGTGTAATTAAGTGTGTTTTCTCCCCAGCTCCGCAAAGCCACAAGAGCTCTTTACTAATTGATGAGGGGCCTGTTCATTATTCATGAGCCGAGATGAACGCATAAATGCCTTGGCACCCATAAAAGGCCTGAGTGTGCACGGTGGGCCTGGGTGGAGTAGAGTTGATAGGTGCGGGGCAAAATCCACATGGGACCTTAGAGAAGGAAAGAGGAACGAAGCAGGAGAAGGTCTGCAAAATGGACTGATTCAGGCACACACTATATTGTGTCAATTTTTGCTTATTTTTAATCCTCTCGTCTGCATGTAACGGGTGTGGCACAGCACACGCATACAGTACTGTACAGGCATAACTGTCTGGATCGCCGCCATAGAGATTGACGTACAGTGAATTTGAAATCACTGTGACGTTACTCAGAGCTCCACTTTATTGGTTTGACTTTGATAAAAAGGAAATGTTGTGTAATGTTTCTGGATCCTGGGAACACCCTGAACACTGAGACAACAGTGTGAGGCACACAAGTGTGTCCTTACATGGCAGAGGCTGAGAAATGAGGCCTTTTATTTTCCACAAAGTGCTCCTTGAAGGGACTTTCTCACTGCATGTGGGTGGCGCACATAGTTCTGTGTCAGTGTGTCCTTTAGTGTGAGCCTGCTCTGATTTACAGGCCACAGATGATGTTCATAATTATTAGCAAAAAGCCAAATTACGACATGAGAATTTTTGCTCTCCTGCTGCTCTCCTCTCCTTGATGGACAATACTGCAAGCAGTCAGTGAGGGAACACGTCACGTCTGCGAAATTTATCCTTTTCATGTTTTTGACCTCAATCTCGTTCCAATTGTTTCCCTCTGTGCATTATGTGGGGAAAATGCAGGTTATACTGTCGGAGTGGTGTAATACAGCTTTTACTAGCCATCGAAAAATGTAGTTTTGTCTCCCCTTGCACAGAACTTTCCTTCATGGGGCCACTACACAACCCATTTTGCTGCTGCCACCGACTAGAAGGAGCTCTGGGGCTGTAAAACTATTTTTTTCATTTTCTTTCCGATAACTCATTTCAAGGACTCTCTGAAATTGCAGCTTCTTCCATATTCTTGCCACCCTGTGTCCGAGTTATGAGATTATATTTTTATGTTGTTCACACTTTATTCTATAACTATTATCCACTGTTTTTACATATACATTATACACATACATTAGGGCTGTGTATTGGCATGATTCTGGCGATATGATACGTATCATGATACAGGGGTTACGATTTAATATATTGTTATATTGCGATACTGTAAGCAAGGCGATATATTGCAATTTTTTAAAACCTAATTTTAGGAAAACTCATAAAATAAAGAACACACTACCATATGCATAAATCAGAGTTAAAAAAGTTATTTTTTTTACTGAATCAGAGCAGTGGGATCTGCATTTGCATCTATCACAGTCCTGTAACAATCTTTGGATGTAAACTCTTAATTAAAAATCGTACAGTGTTTTTGAGAATCGATACAGAATCACAAAACATAATATCTCGATACTTGATATTTTCAATAATTTCTTACACCCCTTATGTACATACAGACTGGAGACTGTATACATAACAACTGCTGTATTATTTGTATTAGTAGTAGTATTGTGGTTGTTGTTGTTATTATAATTGGTAGGGATGACAGTTCAATACTTGAGATCAGCTTCATCAGTGTGCATCTATATAACTCTGCTATTGCAAATGAGAGCAGATCTCTTTCTGCACGGCTACAGTACAGTAGAGCATGTCTCAGTGTCCGTGTTGTAAAAGATCCCACTGCACCTGCCATTTCACCCTCTTAGACTTTAAAAGATCTCTCCATTTTCAAATGAATAATGCATTTCATGGCCACCGGATAGGAAATTCATATTACATTCCATACATTCAGCACGCAACATCCAGTTAGATTTACACTGGCATGCAAGAGTACAGTATGGTAGAGCAGGGCACTGAGGATATTGGAAGATATATGATAACCCACGCTCTATTTTATACCATATGAGCACAAAAATGATGTTGTTGAGGAAATATACCTGTCAATACTTGGATAATAAGATGACAATTGTCCTCTGTGCAGTCATAGTAACAGGACCTCCAACTTCGCTCACTAGTTACTGACTTACACAGTGAGGTGAGTGACAAGACAGTGTAAGTGTGTGTCTTATTATCATGTCCCACATGTGTAAATGAAGCGTCAGATAAGCTTGTTTTTCTTGTTGTTTTTACATCAAAGTCACATCATAATGAACTTCAGAAAATGTCCTCTTTTATGGAGGATGCTTGAACACATTCTGTTTGTTTAGTGTGAAGTGATGCCATCTGTGCCGGATTGATCTTCATATATTAAGGACAGATCAGTTAACTTTCTCCTAAGTGTTTTTTTGTGTTAATGCTCTTTTTCTCCTTCCCTTTTTCTCTCTATCTTTCTCTCAGAGCCACAGCAACACATCGAGGACAGATACTTTTCAAGGATGCTCTGGCCCAACAGCTTTGTGAGCAAGGAGGTGAGTAGCATCATCATCATCATCTCCCCCCACCCTTTATGACAGAATCATGTGCATATACTGCACTTGCAGGCAGATCTTCACACGTGAATAGACATACATGTTGAAGCACACATGTGCACCGACATATATACATACCGTACCCCCTTCTCACTTCCCATTACTGCCCATCACATGCACAGATTGTCAGAATATGGATGACACAATATGGTTGATATGCTGCTTCTTTATGACAGTGGCATTGCAGCACTTCCTGGCGCTCTTTCTGCCTAATGATGCAGCCAGAGCCAGAGATATTTGGATGTCCTATATTGCCAGCTTAATTTCAGCTTATGCTAAACTCAGCTTTTTTTTCCCCTCTCTCTCTCTCTCTCTCTCTCTGTCGGAGATTTGCGCTTTATGGCCGACACTTCTTACATCCACTTTCTGTGACAGCCTTAAGTAGCTATTGACAGACAGTGCAGTCCCACTCTGCATGCTGAGTGTGTATAATTGCTTGTTTACAGGAAAGAAGCCTCCTCCTCACTCGAGAACTCCTCCTTGTAGATCAAATGTGACTTTAATGCCGAAAGTGGAGACGTACACTAACCGCTGCTGGGGTCTTTTCGCTAACTGTTTCGGGGGAGAAAACAACATTTCAGCTTTAAGATATACTTAGTTTTTGTTAGAAAAAAAACAACCTCTGTGGCGAGTCTCTGAAGACTGAGTGCTCAACTTCATGGCTCAATGCCACTTGGAGAAGACGAGGCACGGAGCCCTCAGTCAGGCCTGGAAGAGTGACAGAGAGCGCGCGACAAGGCTCTTCTCCTCTGTCTCCTTGCCCCGAGAGCTCATCCTCTCACCACCGCTGACACACTGCCCCAGTCTTCTCCTTCTGCACATTAAATATCTGCAGCCAGCAACAGTCACTTAGTTGTTTAGTGCCAAGGCCGTTCAGTATCACTCTAACGCACAACTACTCACAGCAGACAAGCTGGAAAGCAGAGATTTAGACCTTACAAGGCCTTGGAGGGGACAAGTTGTGAATGGGAGCAGACAGAGAAACTAACCTCATACAACAGTTCGTATGATATATTACAAAAAGTTATTCCACATTTTTTTGTTAGTCTTCCTACAAATATCCAGCAACACGTTTCAATTTCCACTCGTTACCTGCATACTGTATTTTCAAAATAAAGTTCCGTCTTGGTTAGGTTTAGGCTGGTGTTGTCAAAAATATCAAACTATCGATACATAGCGATACTGAATATTTCAGTGTCAGTAATATTTCTTCCGCCAATGGTTTCAATACTCATTTTCCCCAGTATTGATACACGGGTACCAGCTGCGCTTTCTGCTCTCTCTTCTCTCTGATAGCGAGTTGATACACACACTGCTATTTATCTTTTAATAAAAAAATAAATAAAAGAACTAACTTGGTTAGGTTTAGACAACAAAAAGATTGTGGTTTGGGTTAAAGTAACTCCAGAAGTGGCCTAACTTAAGTACGTTGGTACCCCTGGTTTCACACGGGGTACAAACCCAGGTCTCCTGGGTGAAAGTCCTGTGTTTTTAACCCACCCATCCAACCTGACCTCCTCCCACACAGCGTTTGTTGCTCTTTATGCTTCCTGGTTCACAATTATGTGGATTACATACAAATTGATTTCATGGGATATGCGAATTACAGTGTAAATAGGTAAATAGCTACGAACGGTGTATGAGAACAGCCTGAACAGTGAGGTAATCTAAAATCTGTAGAGAAGATATACAGGTATGAGAGATAGGTCAGGTGGGAGAGACAGTGGAGACAGTGGTAAGGGATACATAGGAGCGAAAGCTGAAGAATGTAAAGCTATAAATTACTTGTGTCAGTAATGACAATTTCTGTCTAATTGTTGAAGGA